>JABSTT010005738.1:0-14990 GCA_013339685.2 Hyalomma asiaticum | reverse complement strand
CTTTTCATATATACAAAGCCGCGGCGGGAAGGCATGCCCGCGGTGTGCGCCGCGCGCGTTTGCGCATTTTTGCTTTATTTGGCTACTGCAACGGTGCATTTCAAACTTTGAAACTGTATCCCTTGAAGCGGTGGTCGGCATTCCCACCGTTGCCCATCGCGGGGAGAACATTGACAGAGCGAACGAGACGGCCTGACCCAATCTTGTATACCATTTGCGTTAGCGCCGGCGGTTATCGCGTTTGGTGAAAGCGAAAGTCAGTTATAGAGCTTTCGCCTAAACCGATTTCAAGTCGAAGTTACAAATTCACTGAAGTTATACAACGAACCACTCAACACTGATTCATTGTATAAGTTCAGCGTCTTCCTATATAATAACGGGCACTTAACGTGCACGGGCGGGCGAGTGAACAAAAATGACGAAGCCGTGCGGCGAAGCGATCGCGTTCCTTTATATAAACAAGCCACTTTCGGTTAACGCGCAGGCCGAGAGGTGAAACGGGCCACAGACGAAAACCATATTTCATGGATGGAGGAGGAAGGTTAAAGCAAAACGATGAGAGTATACACGAGGAAAGTATGGCCGTTCGAAAAGGGGGCAATGGGGTATCGGAGGTGTACGGGGGGTGCGGCGAGGTGCGGGTAAAGCTCGAGGAGGTAAATTTCTCGACTACCTTTTCTGTCTGCATGACAGCCCGCGGCATGCTTATAGAGAGAGCCGCTTTGGTTTTTCAGCTCAGTTACTTCACCGATGTCGCGTCACAAAGACACCCTAGGACCATGGCCACTCAAGTCTTTCATGTGCAGAAAACTATTCCATTCGAGGACTTCGCGATGGCGTAGGGGACTAGCCCGTCTGCCACGCAATTACGAGACCACCACACAGTTCGAGACGTGGAAGCATGGGAACCACAGCGCGGTGTGCTACAACAGAGCCACAAAGAATAATAAAAGAAACAAAGAATCAAGCCAGTCGCACGTTGCGAGAGCCGTGGGAACCGTGCAGCTGTGCTTTTATCGTTAATCGCGCGACCGTGACTGACAAGGGTGTCAAGTTCACCATTACTATCAAGTATAGCACTATAGCTATCACTACGACCAACATGTTCTTTCCATATCGCCCTTCGCATAATCACTATAGTCTATACAATGAGTGGATTGATGAGGCCGAGGGTGTGAGTAGGGGGTCAAGGGCTGGCGAGGGTCAGCGGGGCAAAGGACACCGGGGACGGACATGACGAGAGCCCCACTGTTAAAAGAAACGAGGGATGAGAACCAGTTCTTGTTGTTGTTGTCTCTATCATTCGCATATGCCCACGACGGGGGATGGCCATACTGTAGGTAATGATATCTGAATGGAAAAAGTACGAAGGCAAAGCTAACTCTAAGTGAAAATAAAAACGATCCGAGTTCTCATTCAAAAAGAAAAAAAATAAAATTTATGAACAGAGATTCTGAAAGAGGCCCTGTGGTCGAAAGCACTAGCAGCGTAATCATCCAAAGGCTTCGATAAATTTATGTAAAATTGATAAAATAGCACACGTATAACAAAAAAAAAAAGAAAGAATACTCTTTCCGTCATCTACGTCCATCTTTCGTTTCTGTTTTTCTGCACTGTTGTCTCATGAGCCACCTTCGGCCACGTCACGAGTGCAGATTATCATTGCAGGAGGGGGAAAATGTGTGCCCCCGGACGGCCCTCTCCTATAAATAAAGGCACAACACCGCGCGACGCCTTCACGAAGTGGGTGCGCGGTCGGTCGTTGGTATGCGGAGCGCGCCGCGTTGTCCTCCCACTTATACACAGAGCATCTTGGAAAGCATGCCTCCCACTATCCGGGAACACGTCCTCAGAAGTTACGACGACTGGAAGCCATCGTGCGAGCCAGCTGCGAGGCCGGATCTTGACCCTCCTGCCGTACCCACGAACCCACGGATACCACGGTACATAAAGCGAAACGCTGGCATTATAGACGGTCGAGTTGTCCTCTCTCGCAGTTATTACTCGCGCAATCTTTCAGCGAACTACTTTCACTCTGCAAATGTCATTGCCGTAGCCGTTGGGGAAGGAGGAGTAAACTGTCCGCTTCTGAATTGTTTTTTTTTTCCAACTTGTATGCGTAAATACACAAACACGCATTACAGCATACGCACCTAGGCCGAAATCGAGTCCACGCCTGCCGGGACCTACGACTTGGAACATTTTGGAATAATGGCACTACTTTTCAATTACATTTATTTTTTAAAAAAAAATGGCACTACTTCGCACTTCGCAAGAACCTGCGCTCGATGGTATCGTATCCTTTAATCTGCGGCATGGAACAAAACGATGAGTAACCCTGCCTATTACCATGCTTTCCTCTTGAGATGTCTCTTCTGGTCCGCATTAGAGACAAAAACAGGTGACTATTCCAAATGCGCACACAACGTAATTCTCTCGCAGGAGCTTTACGTTTCGCAAGACGGGATCGCTGTATTGTGGTGCGGTTTCGTCAACGATCCCCAAATTTTGGAGAATAATACGCTTCGACCTGTCGTTAATCTATACGCGATGAAGTTGGAGGTCATCGACGAACATCAAACAGACTAGTTATAGGAGAACAGTGCGGACCTTCTCATTGTCATTGCTGCTCTTGCATTCCTAGTATATTTTGTTGTAGTCGACCACATATTCATCACTTTCTGGCATTGTGATGCAAGCAATAAAAACCCAAGCGAGGCTAACCGACAACGCAAGTTTCCATGAGGACACGATCCTTAAAATAGATGTAGAGATTCGAGTGTTTTAACGCAATGTTTTTTTTTATTTATTCTATAGTTTCTTGCTTCTCTGTGGATTATTTGTTTAAGTACATAGCGCTTATCCCGCAGCATCGCGACGGAAGACTCAAGGGCCACACCGGCCACACATCTACAAAGCGGGTTGAACGGGTCTCGCGTAACCACACAAAGTACACGCTTACATGTCCGGATGCACATGTTAACCCGGTCGAAAGACATGTTCACCGCCAAAGGAGGAGGACAACAAAGGGTAACTCAGAACGATACACGTAGCTGTGTGTTCATCGCCCTCGGTCTTTCTTTTCGCAATAAACACGTACAACCTACAGTAAATACCAGCCAGACCAAAATCAGGTTCTCCCAAGCCACCCCCCGCTCCCATGCTTCGGCTACGCGTATCTAAACAAGGTGCGCTTTCTATCGTTATCGGTCTCAGTCAATATCAACTTTGCTTACGCACTCGCGAGCACAAAAAGCGGAAGGAAGCCATAGGCGTTCCAGAAATTTTATCTGATCCGGAACTGCCCAGGATCGCAAATGAACGCGCGACAATCGCACCGCAGGGATACCGTCTTCCAGTTATTCCTCTACAAAACCTCCGGGGCATCGTTCGCCAACTTTCGGCTCGGAGAGCGTGGACATTGCAAGTACAGGAAAACATCCCGTCGCATGTCTGCCGCTCCCACTGCGTTCTTGCTATTTCACCGGCCTTCCGGAGTCAGGTATGCGGCGACTGATGTCGGATATTGCACTCGGGCTCCTCTTACAGCGGTGACGGAATCACTGTTGCACACAAGCAACATCCGATGTTACCACATTCCCGAGGGTGAAACCGTAACCCCTACGAAATGCGCGGCGCGCGTTGTTCGCCGTCGGAAATCGCTCACGTCGCAACAAACGCTCCGGTGTGAACGGACCTTGATCGAACGGTCGCGCGGCGCGAGGACGCGGTTTGATGCGCTCCACGTTTTATGTAGACGAGGCTGCGGTGCAATCAACTCGAGGGCCGGCCTTGATTGATAGCGAACGCGTTTGCGCATATACCTACGCTACTCAATATTCAGCACATCGTGGACGGGAACGTTGATCGTGTGCGTCCAGAATTACACGCACAGCGTGTCGAAAGTTCCTCGTGAAAGCAGAGAGCATGCTCACTCGGAGAACAAGAAATTCCGCAATTCCAAAGCACTCGATACAAGCACTGTATGTGTGATTTGTGTTTCTTTGCCAGTATGCCGACTTTACAGGCACACAAGCCACAGGGGCATGGGAAAATAAAGGCAGATTCGGAAGGAAGAATATAATAGCTATAATACGCACAATTTAAGTTCTTCAATGTTTCCTTTACCTCGGGTATGGTTAGGTCTCGCTTTAGTTATAACGGATACGGTAAATAAAATAGCGAGTGAGACGTTACGTGACGTCGGTCCAATGGATGCAAGCTCACATGAAAGCGCCCTTTGACAGAAGCTAACAGCTGACGTAAAAAATAGCTTCGTTAAAAAAAAGGCAGTAATGCCTCACGTTATTTTTGCTCAACAAAGATTGACGGGCTTTTCTCGGTGAGGACATCGGTGACAGCGCTGCGCCCGAGCTAACGTGTCCATAGGATACTGTTACTTTCACAAGTGACAGGTGGCGTAAAGGAACACAAGTGAAATATTCTTCAGTTGCTTCAAGTTTGGCGTTGATATTTTATTTTCTTGCTCCATAAAACATCATATACCCTCGCCCACGGCGTGTTAGCAACCACGCCCCCCTCTTTCCACAACAGGACACGCCTGAAATGCGAAGACAGAAACCGTAATATTTCGTTTAAATGAACCACTCACAAACGGTGCGTCAAGGTGCTACAGTTAAAAGTGCAGACAGTTATTGTCCCAAGAAGAGCTTAGTAGGCAATCTTGGGCCAAGCATTAGCCAGCCTCCGGCATCTCTACAGCCGTTGCCCCGGACGCGGATTCAAAACAAACGGGTTGCTCACCGGGCCAATCAGGCTCCGAAAAAACGGAACGGGTTGGCGTCCTTGCACGCCCGGTGGGGTTCCACTGTCTCCCTCCTTGAAGTGCACTGACCACCTGATGAACACCCTCTCGTAGTAATCCTCTGGTCGTATCCCTTGGCACGGAGTAACAACACGAAACAAGGAAGACGCAGCGTGTCCGGGCGCGCACGCTGGAATGTCGAGCTCTTAGAAGCACACACACACGCGCGCACAAACAAGGTAGGCGCGCGCTAGCGTAGCTGCCCGCCGGATAAAATTCACGTTGTATCCTCCACCCGCGTCACGCCGCTGGGCCGCACTCGTTTCTTGCGAGGACGGCTTGAGCCCACACGCCGACTCGCCTAGACTTCGTGTGCCGCGCCGGCGAAACGCGGCGATGCGGCAAAGCGACGGCGACGTTCGCAGGGAGAGGAGGGGAGGAAACAGCAGCAGACGGCTTCGCTCGAGTGGGATGAAGCGATCGCAGCACCAAAAGCAGGCGCAGCGGCCGGCGTGAGAAGCTTGGATATCGAAAAAATTCCTTTCTGGCTCTTTGAGCGTGCCGAAGCGCGGGTAATTCAAACCGTAGAGAACGCTGCAAAAGTTAACACCAAGTACAACCAGAGCTGGTTAGTGCTGAAGTCCCTAGGAAAAGCTAGGGACTTAGTCAACGTGGAGGTGTACCGTATGTTCAAACAAAATGGAATTTGCGCTATTAAATGCGAAGCATTTCTTAGCGAACTTCGGCGACTTTGAGCGTATCTATCCATCTATCTAGCCGCCTAGGATTTTGTGCTCTCCTGGCCGTTTCGCTAATGGGATGTATGCGAAAAATTGATATGGCACAACATGACTGCCTGACGAACGGAAATGACAGGTCATAACATGAAAATCATGACATTCATATCATGAGAGCGGCATGATTTACATGCCACGGTCTTGGTGCTCTCCTGGCCGTTTCGCTAAGGGGGTGTATGCGAAAATTGGTATGGCCCAACATGACTGCCTGACGAACATAAGTGGCAGGTCATAACATGAAAATCATGATATGCATGGCATGAGCGACATGATTTACATGCCACGGTTTAGTCCTCTCCTGGCCGTTTCGCTAATGAATGTATGCAAAAATTGGTATGGCCCAACATGACTGCCTGACGAACATAAATGGCAGGTCGCAACATGAAAATCATGACATGCATGTCATGAGCGACAAGATTTACATGTCACGGTCCTGGCGCAATACAGCCGTCTCGTCAATGGGATGCATACGAAAATTGGTATGGCACAACAAGACTGCATGACGATCATAGATGACAGGTCATAATGTGAAAATCGTGACATGCATATTGTAGCGAAACGTCGGGGCCGTGAATGTTAGACGCATCGGAAAAGGTCAGGAAGACGAAGAGGCGTGGGAGCCACTCCGCGCAGGCAAGGGATGAGGAGTCGACACGGTGAATTGGGAAAGCACTCATTGGGGGGTTTATTTAGCTAAGAGATCTTGAAGTTGTAAAACACACAGGGCAAAAATTATACAACAAAGAAAATGGTATCATACCCCGTCGGCCTGCCGGACTGCTCCCTGGTGATGCCGAGCGTCATGGTCCCCGAGTTCACTCTCCCCAAAAAAGGCCAGTGTCGCCGCTTAAATAACGCTTTTTCAGCGCCCACGGCAACAGGAACGTCTCCGAGCACCGGCTTACCCAGACAAGTCAGGCAGGTCGACGGTAACGATGTTCTACGAGCTTTTGTGATCGCGTGCATCCGGCCTCGCCACAAAACTAATACAAACAACAAATTCCAGAAACTGGCCGCGACGTGCACACACGCTCTTCATTTTTCGGTCTCCCGTCTCCCGGAACCCAGCTAGCACACAAAGGATTTAAGACGTCTTCGAGACGGATATCCGAGACGTTAACGACGTCGCAAAGACGGCATGCGCGCGCCGCTTTGGTCTAGAATACGTCTTATATCTCGTCTAATGTCCGTCTTGTTGCACATATACGAGACGTCTCACAAACGTCTTCTAAACGTTATCAAAAAGCTGGTCTTTTACACGGTTCGGGGGATACTCCAATAATCCCATTTGCCGGGATTTCTGAATCCGTTTAAGGACTCAGTGAAGACGTCATCAAAAAGCTGGTCTTCTAGACGTTTCGCAGGAGACTCCAATAATCCCATTTACCAGGATTTCTGAATCCGTTTAAAGACTTACCAAAGACGTCATCAAAAAGCTGTTCCTGAAACGTCAGCCGTAATCTGAAAAAGAAGCAGCAATCGTGCTTGGGAACGGGGCGCGCCCACCAAAATTTTGATCTGGTGAACACCCTCAGAATGTAAGCTAACGCCTTAGGGGTACAAATTAGCACAAGACATTTTTTGCACCCCTAAGGCATTAACTCTGTGGTTCTGAAGGTGTCAACGGGATCATAATTTTGAGGGGCACCCCCATCCGCGGACGCCGTCCCTGCCTTTGTGATAGTAGCTGCGACCTGCCATGTTACCAGCTGCACCATAATCTTTTCGGTGCTGCAGAGTGGGGGGTAGTGCCAGCCGAATACTTTCGTAGTTACGTCCTAGGAAGCAGTCCTGGCTTCGCACTTGCCTGGAACTCTTTTTTTTCTCGTGGTTAAAGGCATCAGCACTGAGTGCAACAGAGCAAAAATAGTGCAGTAAGGTAGGTACACAGTTCGCAACAAGGCTTCATCAGTCTTAGCGTTTAAGTCAAAATTGGTTGTCATGAATACAAAAATCAATCTAGCATGTAATTTGTAGAGTATGAAGGAAATCTACCAAAAATAATAATGACATATTTTTCTACAGTGAAGGATAGACAGTTTCATGGCAAGCGGCCTAACAAGGAGGCCTCTGTGCCAATGATCACGAAGTCGAAACACTTCTACATCAACATTTTATTGAGAAACTAACTTGTGCAAGTTTAAAAAAAAGAAGAAAATGAGAAATGCTAGAAAAAAAACCACAAATATTCAAAAGGAACTGCGGAAGAAACACTTTAAATATATTTGGACCTTATTAACCGCTAGAGGCTTACAAAAGAGCACTAGTAGTCATACAATAATCAACAGCCAAACGACTATGCGCTTTTCACCATGAGAGCAGCGCATCCGGTTATATGAGCAGACAGAACAATGGATGACTGTGTGATAGCCGTTTTCAATCACGTTATGCAGTATCTTCACCGCATAATATCAAGGAATATAATAAACAAAAGAACTCAAATATGACTCGGACATGAAAGTGAAAATTTGTATAGGACATCAGCTGATGTAATGAGGAAAACTTTAAAAGACAACCAAAAACATCAATCAATTGTCAATGAATATTGACCAAAGTGACCTTCAAAGAAAGTAGCGCATGAAATATTAACAAAATCGGTATAATGAGCAACGTCGGAATGCAGTGCACAATCTCTCACAGCGAGCAACGTTACATCGAAGCAACCTCCGTTTCATAATGAAGCTACATACGTGCTCGAAGTCGAATACAGTGGAGACAGTGTTGAGGCGACGAAAAAGAAATAAAAAAGAAGCAATATTCTCAATTACATATACGAAATACAGATGTTGCTCTCTAGAAAGCACTGTATTATGCACATATATGCAAATCTCACGTGAACGGCGATCAGACTGGCAAGCATCAGTTGGAAGCCAAAAAAGAAAAAAAAAAGATTTTGGCACCCAGCACATGAAGCTATTCCTAAAAGGGACTTCAAATAACCATCAGGTCTACATGTGCAGGATTAAGCTGAGAGTCTCCGAATTTGGCCCTGTTTCACATTAAAAAAAAAAAAAACACTTACCTTATACCTAGTCATTAAACAAAACACTTCGAACAGCCAACTCCTTTGAGAACGCAACCTCCACCAAACGCGCAATCAGTTCACGTTCACACTCATCAAAAACTAGTTGTAGTGTCCAGGCTTAGTGTAGCTGGTGAATATGATGCTACTGGCATCATATGACACGCTGAAACCGCCGTCGCGGAAATGCTTTCAATGTAGAACTTCGGTGGGGCCGTGGTAGAACGCAGTTGGTGCCCTATCAGGTTATCCATACAACCGCCGATTAAACCGCATGTATTCCTGCAAATGAAAAAAAAATGGGGCCATTATTTTCTATAAAGCAGTTCTACTTCTGTGCTTTGATGAACGAAATTTGAAATGCACGTCTGTCATAGACTGCGCCCTTTACAGGAAGTGTTCATAATATCCTGCAACTTGCAATAGATAAACACTCAAAATAAATTTTCCTCTAGTGCCTGGTTCTTCTGCACTGCTGCCTGCACCATATATATATATATATATATATATATATATATATATATATATATAAATTTTACGAAGCAACAAACTATGAAGCCTAGGAAAGCTAGGAGAAGTTATTGGGGTTCTTAATTGTAGTATTATACGTATGGAGTAAGTATAAAGGAATTTAGGTGGACGAAAAGACAAACCTGCCTTTTGTGGGAACCGAACCCACGACCTTCGGATAAGGCGTCCGATGCTCTACCGCTGAGCTACGAAGGCGGTCGTCCCCCCCGTGCCTTCTATCGGGTATATGTGCACATACAATCTAACACTCCCAGGATTGCATGTAGTACATATACCTATGTACATATATACGAAGCTCAGCGAGCTCCGCCGAAGCTTGGACGCTCGTGCTAGATGCCCAGCGATGAAAAGGAACAGAAGAAAGAAGTCAGGATACAACAGCCGGCCTGCGGCAAAGGCGCTGTGTCTATGTCTCTCCCATTTACAATATACAGTGGTGTTCGGGCCGTCTCCGCAGGAAACTTGATGCATCTGCTGATGGTACCACCGCCGAATAGTACGTCACTCGTGAACGTTAAACTGCACATTACTAATTCGCAGTTTATTTTGGACGCATTCCCATACGCAGCATGTAGAAATCGAGTGACACACATGCTTCACACTTAGACAGTGAGAATATTCTTCGAGGCGTGCTTACGTGCTCACTGCGCACTCGGTATGAAAGGGTCTCTGCAACACTTTTTGAACACCCTGAGCAAACGGTGCCAATCAGTCGTTGAGGCTTCTGTGAACGTGTGAGCCAAATGTTATTGTGCTGGAAGCAGCAGTGGATTTGCAGTTTCATTTTAAATACATCATGCAATCGCCTGCTATTGTTCCAACAAGTGACGTCACTAACAGCACCGACCCACGACTTGCCTGCTCTTCTTTCAACAAGTAACGTCACTGGCGCCAACGACTGGGTCCCTTCGCTCACCTCGGTGTTTTTAAAAACAGGCACTCAGATTCCCTTTCTTTTTTAAATGCGAAGTATTTCTTAGCGAACTTCGGCGACTTTGAGCGTATCTATCTATCTATCTATCTATCTATCTATCTATCTATCTATCTATCTATCTATCTATCTATCTATCTATCTATCTATCTATCTATCTATCTATCTACGATTTTGTGCTCTCCTGGCGGTTTCGCTAATGGAATGCATGCGGAAATTGGTATGGCACAACATGACTGCCTGACGAAAGTAAACAACAGGTCATAACGTGAAAATCATGAAATTCTTGTCATGAGCGGCTTGATTTACATGCCACGGTCTTGGTGCTCTCCTGGCCGTTTCGCTAATGGGATGTATGCGAAAATTGGTATGGCACAACATGACTGCCTGACGAACATGAATGGCAGCTCATAACATGAAATCATGATATGCATGCCACGGGCGACATGATTTACATGCCAGACGTTTCATTAATGGGACGTATACGGAAATTGGCATGCCACAACATGACTGCATCGCTTTCATAAATGACAGGTCATAACATGAAAGTCATGACATGCATGTCATGAGCGACATGATTTACATGTCACGGTCCTGGCGCTATACTGTTGTCTCGTTAATGGGATGCATAGGAAAATTGGTATGGCACAACAAGACTGCATGACGATCATAAATGACAGGTCATAATGTGAAAATCGTGAGATGCATATCATGAGCGGCATGATTTACGTGACACGCGCTTCGTTAATGGGATGTACACAAAAATAGCTATGGCACAACACGACTGCATGACGAACGTAAATGACAGGCCATAACATCAGAATCATGATATGCGTGTATGACCGGCATTGTTTACATGCCGCAGTCTTGAAGCTCTTGCGGCCGTTTCGTTAATTTCATATGTACGAAACTCGGTATAGCGAGAAAACAATGCAAATCCATTTTACGCTCCTGATGCGTGCTTCGCACTTCCTTGATTCCCACTGCACGTGGTATCTGCCAATTTTTTAATGCAAAATGAACAAATATATAATTCCAGACTACCTTTCCGTGACCGTAGGTCAGCCTGTGATATATCTGCCTCGAGCAAAGTAGTCCGCGGCCTAGTGACATTTGTTGGAACGAAGAGCAATGTGAATTACAGCTGTGTTTGAAACCAAATAAAAAATTCCCTGGTGCACGCAGCTCAATAATATTTGGCTCACACGTTCACAATAACCTCCACGACTGTTAGGCATCGTTTGCCATCGAGATTCCAAATGCTGCAGGGCTCCTTTAGTAAATGGGACCTTCAAGGTCGCGCGATCGACGGGCACAGTGACTGCGCACCACAACTGTGCATATCACCAACATATTTTCGCTGTGGCTTCGATTTCACCTGCACAAAACTGCCTTCCATGGCCAGGTAATAGTGAAGTTAGTACAATGCAACCAAATATGGCTCATTTGGGGTAGCGAGTATGTCGTGGGGTAGGAGGAAGATGTCAAACGTTCAGCAGAAAACTTTTGAATGGCACCGTGGCTTTGATTTGACGATATAGGTATAGGCATGAACCGCTAGATCCCGGCACCGGAGAAGCTGGCGGCGCCCGTAATATATCATAAAATTAAACAAAATACGTCCAAACGTTCATGTATAGGTCGTCGTAACACGCCGCTCACCTATTGCCCGACGTACTAATTTAGTTAGCTGTTCGTCCCCTTATCATCTCTGTCCTGCGCTATCAGCCCAGCAACCTGGTTCAAGTCTTCACTCCCCAGTCCGTACCACGTGAAACACTGGACAGCTTATGGCATACCAAAAATCTACTGCGCACAACAGCGTCCCTGTGACAATACTGTGGAACCAGATAACAGGTCGTGTAATTGTTTTGGTATTTGCGGTCTGCAAGAATAACGAACCCAAAATGCAGAAAACCGCAACAGAACGGACAATGATAAATAATAATAACGAACATTCGCAAACGAGTCACATGCCTCTGACAAAGTTTAAATATGACCGAGAACGAGCACAACGACACTCATGCTCATATGAATGCTGAGCTGCGAGAAGTCATTCCACCACCATAAGGCGTCATGATTGCCTGCGGCAGTTCTGCTGACATGCCACAACAAATAATGCGCGACTTTCACATCCACATCACATGCACGTAAATTCCGCAGCCCTGAACTGAAATCTCACGACTGCAATGCCACAGTGAAAGAACGCGCGGCAACGGTTGCCCTACAACGCGCGATATCACATGCATGTACTCGTCTGTGTAAGACACGAGTAAATTACTACTATCTCACATTGTTGTACAGGCGCTGCACTCGCTACCCGTAACGACCAAATGACAGGATGGTGGGAATGAATCCAATGCACTCCTTACTCACTAATCAGGCTGAACACGCACATAGACCTAAGAAAGTTTCAGAATGCATTCATACACGGTGATCTGAATAATAAAACAACAGTTGCGTTGCGTTTAATGCGTCAACTATCTTAGAGCTTACATAGCATTAATGCTCCTTGTATATGTACCAGACCGATTTGCCCTATCCGCGGAACACATGAGTTATCTCACAGGCATCATGCTAAGCCATTCAAATGTGGTACTTACATTTATTTTCGGCGAGACGTAGTTATTGGTGTTACGGGATCCAGTCACAGAAGCGCCGGGATTGAACCAGGGTTAACGTAAGGAGGAAAGTAGAAAGAACATAATGCCACCACACAAACACACGCAGCAGTTGCAGCACGGTAACGGAATTTTCGCCAGAAACGAAGGAAGAGCCGGCCGCCAACAACTTGACTACACTGACTCCACCGCCAACCACGCAAACGAACTTCGCTGCCTTTGCTTCGCGTCTCCGCGTGTTTGCGCCAGCCTGCGCCCTCTCGCCTCATCTCCCCGGCGACCGGCGAGACGGAGCCGGACATTCTGGCGCCTCCCTCCCGGCCCCATTGCAGCTGGCGACATCTTGGCGCCCCGAGCATTGTGCCGACGCCCGCCGACGCTTTCAGCCATGCCCTGCGTTTTTATCTCCGGTGGGGAGGGAGGGGGGGGGGGGGGGCTGCATTCTCCCACGTCTGCTTACCGTCTTGCGTAAGACGTTTCGAAGACGGATTCATTGTCCCTTTGATGTCGCTCCCGCATAGTTCGCGTGGCTGACGTCTCAAAGACGTCAGCCACGCGAACCAAGACGTTAATCCCCAAATAAGACGTCTTTTTGGTCTTGTGTGCTAGCTGGGAAGGCTCCCTGCGGTGTGCGGGCTCGTTTACTAGAGCACCCTTGTAGAAAAGCAGTCGGAAAAGAAGAAAATAACAAGAAAACATTCTACGCGACGCGGTTCTCGCGACAATATCATGAGCGGCATGATTTACATGCCACGCGTTTCGTTAATGGGATGTATACAAAAGTTGCTATGGCACAACACGACTGCATGACGAACGTAAATGACAGGCCATAACATCAGAATCATGATATGCGTGTATGACCGGCATTGTTTACATGCCACACTGTCACGGTCTCCACGATTGCGCGAGGCAATCACCGAGGCGTGGCAATGGGGGGTGAGGTCGATTGATGCCCGGCAGAGCCGGTAAGCAAACGCAGTGACTGAGACGGAGGCACGTCAACAGAACGAAACAAAAATTTATAAGATCAACACGAGAAACAATACAAAAGAATGAGAACACTTGTAAAGAGTTGAAGTTACAAATTAATAGGCAGTGAAGCAACGGAACATATTTAAAGAAGTTACGGATGGGAGCCAAAACGCTCGCTTATACAGATTATGACGAGAGTCCAAGGATTGGCAGACGAAAATAAGAGTTCATATTTTGAAGAAACATACAGTTGACCGGGGAATGCGACGACCCTCCACCACGAAGACGACGGCCGAAGAGTGCGGCCCTCGAAGCTGTCGATCTCTTCCGGGGCCGCTGGTGCGTTGCCTCGGGATGCGGGGAGGCGGCTAATGGTTCCTCGGGAGCCGCGCGGCGGACTCTTTGATGATGATGATTGTGGTTCGGTTAGGAAAGGACGCTAATTTCTGCAGCCCATGTAGGGAGCACGGCTAAGCGTCCGTGGGGGTGGGGGAAAGGGAGTGAAAGAGATAGAGAGGAGAGAAAGGCCGTAGTGGAGGGCTCCGGAAATTTAGACCACCTGGGGTTCTTTAACGTGCACTGACAACGCACAGTACACGGGCCCCTGGCATTTTCGCCTTCATCGAAAATGCGACCGCCGCGGCCGGGATCGAACCCGCGTACTTTGGGTGGCAGCCGAGTACCGTAACCACTACACCACCGCGGCGGACGACTCTTTCCCTCCGTTGCGCGGTCTGCCCCAGGCGGGCGGCAGGGCGCGTTATATAGCTTTCGGGAGAGGGTTGAACGGCGCTTGTGATCACCGGCTCACTCACAGTGTCGCAGCCCAAAGCACCACACACACACACACAAAAGCGCCGCAGGTAGTCCACACACAAAACGGATGAGCACGTAGGCATGTAACTCTCACACTGCATGGCCGCCATCTTGGCGTCACAAAAAATAACGAACAACCAAAAGAAAGGCGAAGTTCTGGCCATGCATGGGGTGACCTTGAAGCGGCAAAAATAAAACACAGCCAAAACAAGAGGCACGTACGCCAACAACTTCTGTATTGCTAAGGGTCGTACCGAAGGCGAGAAGAAGCTACAGATGTACAAAACGAAGCTCAAGGCTTTGGCTTTAGTAGAATACACTTTGAGCTGTGAAAAGCAAAAGAGAGACAAAACATGCGGCACGTAGGCCCCCGCTTGTGGGGTGCGAAGTTAGGCTACCTACAACGCGATTCAGCGAGCACGTATGCATGCTTGTGCACTGACCAAAATAAGATTCGGACTTGACGAACATTCGTAACAAAGCGGACGCAGCAACTTTATACAAAAGATAAGAAAGAATAATCAGGCATGCCGTC
>JABSTT010005737.1:0-16354 GCA_013339685.2 Hyalomma asiaticum | reverse complement strand
GATCCGATGGCCGACAAGCATATAGCCAAACAACGTCGTGCCGCTTACCTCACAGCAGTGGGAAATCCACTCTCAATACCGTCGATTCCCTCGAAGGTATTCACACGGCGAGAGTCTATCCTGCTTCGGAGAATTCAGACAGGAACACTCCTTACTCCTTTATTGCTTAACCGCTTTCACAGGGGTGGCACACCACCACCCGTAAGCGGTTTCTGCTCCACGTGCAACTGGCGTGCTGATCTCAACCCCCTGTGTTGGGAATGCCCCCTCTACATCCCAGCTAGGCTTCGTGCCCTGGCCACCATAAACCGGGGACCCTGGCCTTCTTCTCTCCGGACATGGGCCTGTCCGGATCCCACGCCTCCGGATCGAGCCATCGAGTTCTGGCGAGCACTCCTCATGTTCCTCCAGGACCCGGCGGCACCACCGGTCGGCGATCGGCTCCGCGACAGCCACAAGATTCAAGCGGCCCCCACCTAGCTGCCTCCAGAATGTCCGTTAATAAAGCGGAGGCAGCTCTACCCCTTCCTTCCTATACCATCCTCTCCCTTTCCACCGCAGCGCCTTCGGCGCATTACTATGTGGAATAAACCAGTGGAATAAACCAGGTGGCGCCACCTGACCCATAAATAGCCGCATGCCCACGCTGACATCTTCATTGTGATCAAGGGACCCGTACGGGCCCGGAAACGTCAATGCCCTTTTTGTTTTTATTTTAACCTTGGCGAGTGTATGTTTATTGCACAAGTATATTCCCGCGCCAGACGATTGTTCGTCAAATGCTTGATTATACCTCTAATCTGACGTACGCGACGCAAAAGGAGAAATTTTGGCGCGCCATTTGGGTTGCGAAGCGATACGCGTGTAGCAGCTCCATTACGTGTGGATATTTAAGAACCCAAGATTTCGTTATTGTGTTGACGTGGAGTTTCGGTAGCACAGTGAACTCCACTGACCTATCGTAGATTATCTTGATGAATGTCGCAGGAAAGTACTGCGTTTTCTTGGCCGCAACGCGCCGTGAGCGTTAGCGGCCCAGCACGTCCTAATGCTAGTTCTAGATGACGGTTCCCCAATTGCGCCCCGAAGAACATGGCGGACGCGACCAGTGTTACCAGGTCACAATGTATTTTGAATATTACCTATCCGGCCAGTCACAATGGCAAGCTTCGAAAGCACTTATTGTGAACCAGAGACGTGAGTGATTGCAGCAACTGTTAATGGTTACTAACACCTGCCTATTACAACGTAAGCTGTTATGAGATCGCAAGGGCCGTTTTGGCGCCGTAGTCACCCGCCGCCGCCGCCGCCGGTGTCAGTAACCGCTATCGCGTAAATTTTAAAAAAATGTAGCCAGGGGCGAGGAGGATTCAAACACACATCCTCTGCGTGGC
The DNA here is from genome assembly GCA_013339685.2 of Hyalomma asiaticum. NCBI lineage: Eukaryota > Metazoa > Arthropoda > Arachnida > Ixodida > Ixodidae > Hyalomma > Hyalomma asiaticum. The sequence continues at coordinate 14,960 of JABSTT010005737.1, read as the reverse complement.
AGTCGAGCATTCTACCACTGAGCTACTCTTGTGCTTGAAAAATCGTCGCTATAAGACCTGAAAAGGTATAACGTCTGCCGTGGAATCGCATTAAAAATGCAATGTTACGTTGCAAAATAGTAATGCGCAATTTAGCAACGAGGAAAGTGAACTGCATAACGAGTTCGAGGGGTCCTTTGAAAGAACACAGTGCTGCATGCTTTGTAGCTCTGAACCATAACAGAGGCATCATCAACATGATCATTATGAAACAGCCTTCAAATTTTTCGTTATCATTATTACGAAGCGCTGCCCTTTCAAGCAGTTTTGTCGTATGGTGCCATGCGTCACACGGCAGGTCTCGTGCGCAGCCTTGACAGCAACCTGACTTGGCTCTTCGATATACCTGACTGCACCTCCTCGTAAGATGCGGACCGCTGCTAAAGAAGCGAAGCGCAGAGCTACGCGCTCGGCTGCAGCAAGGCAACGTCGGGCACAACAGACAGCTGCGCAGAGAGAAGCCCAAACCGCAGCTCGGCGTCGACGCCGGGCCGAGAGTTCGGTTCGTTCTCGGGAAAACGACGTCAAGAGACCCTCTATGATGTGAAGTTATACAGATTTGTACGCTATAATACCGCAGTAATTATGGGGTAGTGGGTACTTCCCTACTCGGCGAAATGATGAGTTCTGGCGCAGGGGATACCGACCACCTCTACTTGCACTAGTTTCCTCAATAGTTTCAAATGATTTCTAAGAAGGTCGCTCCTCAAGCATGCGCTGTCACCGTCCTGTGGTCCCATGCAGGCCTGGCCCTTTTTTCTTTTTTATATAGTGATCATGCGCTTTAGGCTGACTGAGTACCGCAGCCTGTGAGGGTCAATCTCGTAATAAGGGGGAATTTTTTTTTTCTTGGGAGGGGGGTGGTGTAACTCCGGGGTCGTATAAAAGGACGGCTGTTATGGGCCAAGAAAAATGTGTATATTCTAAAGCAGAAGGTAATATAGTAAGGCATATATAGAATACCAAGGGTGAGGGGAGCTGGTCAGCGCAGCACAGACTTGTACGCTATTGTTTATCAAGGAGATGATGGGAAAGGGGGTGAGGTAAAGGAGGACTGATGTAAGGGTGTGGAGGAATAAGGAGGAAAGGGAGGAGGTTGCGAGGGCAAATTAGAGCATAGCCATGTACTGTACCATGTAGTATAGCAAGAGATGGAAAAGAGAAATGATGGTGAAAAAGAGTGGTGTGGCGATGAGGAGAGAGCAGTATAGAAGGAGAGAAAGACACGAAGAAAGATGATAGAAGGAACCTAATAAGCGTTGGCTAGGCAGTGTGTTTGGTTGCAGGCTTCGGTGTTTATTACATTTCCCAGTCGTGAAGCTGGCTTCAATTGCTTGCTTCTTTGCGTGACCTTCGTATTTTGCTGCCACACTGGGGCGTTCTGTGCTAATTCACTGTACCGTTCTTTTGCAGTTATTAAATTATTGGACAGTAATGGTGTCAATTGCAGCAGTCGTTATGAACAAGGTGGCAATAATTCTGCCCTCGTGAGATTTATATACAACAATTCCACGAAGAGATGCGAAGATAAAGTTGTCAAGAGTGGAGACAAGCATTTTCCACAGCTGCGTTATTGCATAAACAAGTGCCAGCCAGGTGAGTATGCTGTATAAATATATTTTTTCTCTAACTTGGTCGTCATCCTCAAAATTGGATAAATTTCTGGTTGCAGCACAAATTCGGTCATGTATCGCTTCATGCATCACAGACAACTCATTTATTTTTATACATAAAGCGCATTTGAAATATTTAGAACATGTTATTTGTCATGTGCTAAAAGGACGCCATAAAATATTCCTAGAATAATCACTGAGGCATTGCAACCCCTTCTACTACTTATAATAATGGCGCACAACTACGCGAGCATCGCTAGCTCTCTCTGCGTCACTGTCGAGATTTTCGCCACCACATGCATATTTGAGAAATGCGCCCATTACTGAGATATTGTTTTGCCCGCAAGTGCTCTCACAATGTTTTAATAGCGCAGCTGACCTTTGCTTTTCATTCCAACGTCTGCTTCGGTTGTGCATGCATATCGCTCACAGCTATGCACGTGTACGTGGCGGTAAAGTTGTTTTTGTATCGTAGCCGGTTTCCGACTGTTCCGCTCACAAAAATGTCTGTCTCAGTTGTATTCTTCTAAATGGTCCACCGTCTACTTTTTACCTCTTCCCTTAACCCTGATACCTCCCTCACTTGACGTGAATGTCATTAAAGTTGTTTCCTCCTCCTGCTTCAAATGCTGACTGCCTGATAAGAGGCAGGCAGTCTGCCTCGTATCGGGGATGCGATTTCAGCTGTTCGCGGGCGGCGGCTGGTATATAAGCGATACCGCCCTATGCGGGTGCTACTATATGTCTTGAATTTTCTGTCTTGTTGTTGTGAGAAAGATTATTTGTTATCATGGTTATTACTGAAATATTTGCTTCTTTCTCATGTCTATTTTTCATTTTCGCGAGAAACCGACACGTGTATGCATATGATTATTTCCCCTTTACGGACACTCCGGGGAATATTACGGCAATTTTCTCGACATAGCAAGCTATAAAAATTTCGTATAAGGGTATTTGAAACACTTGCGCTATCCTATAAACATTTCTTCGCGCGCTTTCCGGAGATGCAACCAAGTTAGTAGTCTTCAATGTCATCTGGACCCCTCAGACAACTTTTATAAGTTGACCTCACTTAGTAATAGTAACGCGCCAAAATTTCAACGGTTCCTTTAAGCGAAACATATTAAGGGATAAACCTGTAAAACATTGATTTAATGACATAATAATTGTTACGTAATGAAATTGTCTCTGGGCGGTCTAATTATAGATTCACAGTATTCACGCACATTCTATATCAGAAGCTCTTCGACCTCTTCCGAAGAAAACCGTGAGACGATCGTGTTCTGAGCTGGGCAACACCAGTTTTATGCGTTCCCACGCGAGCCCAGGGTGATTCTTGCAATACCGAGACGCAGAGCTTCCGATCAGCAATGCAGGTGCCCACAGTGGGGCCCGCGCACCATACGCTATTGTGTTGTCGGCAGCTCCTCGGCGCAGCGGCAGATGACTATTGCATAGTGCAGACGTTTTATTATGGCCAGAAAAGGGAAGCCCCCTCCCCGCGTATCGAGCACTTAGGACCTGTCACTCATGTGGAATGAAGAAAGATGCCGACTCGGCACCCACGAGAAAGGGTTTGACCGCTCTCCCGCGCACTTATTGCGAGAGGTATAATTTTGGGCGGAGCCAAAAATGCAATGCACCGCGCTTTCGCATACAGTGGATCGGTGGAAACAAGCGCTTATCTAGGCACGGAGGATTGAGGGACGCAAGGTTCTAGTCACTTGCGTGCCATGGTACAGAAGCCTATCATCGCGTACCACTACGAGAAGTTGTTAGCGTAGTTGTGTACCGGCTGGCAACCTAAATTTAGTCGCTTCTTCTAGTTGAGACGCGCGCTTACCGTCTGTATCACCGTCATCTACAAGAGCGAACGAAAGCACTCCGACGCGGACTGCTTGTCGCGCGCCCCCGTCGATCCGCCGCCCCAGGGTGACCAGGACGATGACACTTTCTTCGGACCCATAAGTACCGACGACTTCGCGGAACGCCGAGATGGCCGAGAGCTCGACAGCCTCATGGGCTACCTGGAAGGCAATACCATCGTTGTGCCAGAAGTGTTCCGCCGAGGACTAGCTTCGTTTTTCCTGCGGAACAACCTTCTCCTGAAGAAGAAGTTGTCGCCGCTCCGCACGGACCACCTCCTCGTGGTGCCTTCAGCGTTGCGTCCGGAGGTTCTGGAAGTTTTACACGACGACCCGACAGAGGAACACCTCGGTCTTTCCAGCACACTACCAAGAATACAAGAGAAGTACTATTGGCCTCGCCTCACTGCCGACGGCGCCCATTACGCGACATGGTGACTGTCAGCGATGCAAGACGCCGACAAATAGGCTAGCCGGACTTCTGCAGCCCGTCGAACATCCTCGACGACCGTTCCAGCAAATCGGCATGGACTTACTGGGGCCGTTCCCGACGTCGAAATGGATCGTCGCAGCGACTGACTACCTCACCCGCTACGCCGAAACAAGGGCCCTGCTCAAGAGCAGTGCCGCCGAGGTGGCCAAGTTCTTCACCGAGAACATCGTCCTGCGTCGCGGAGCCCCGGAGGTCCTCATCACCGACAGGGGTACAGCCTTTACGGCTGACCTAACTCATGCGATCTTGAGGTACAGTCACACAAGCCACCACTAAACCACCGCCTACCACCCGCAAACGAATTGCCTCACCAAGTGTGTGAATTGCCTCACCATCGCCGACATGCTGGACATGTACGTCGACGTCGAACACAAGACTTGGGACGCCACACTCCCGTATGCGACCATCGCGTACAACACGGATGGAACCCAACAACGACGCTTGAAGCCATGCTACCGACCGGCACCGCCGAAGAAGACGTCGACATTGCCGTCTACTTGCAGCGCACCGAAAAAGCTAGACAGCTCGCTCACCTGCGTATCAAGAATCAGCAGGCGGTCGACAGGCGCCACTACAACCTTCGACGACTCCACACCGAATACCAACCCGGTGACCTCGTCTGGGTCTGGACGCCAATATAACGACGCGGACTGTGCGAGAAGCTCTTGTACCGCTACTTGGACCCTACAAGGTAGTCAGACGTTGTGGTGAACTGCACTACGAGGTCGTGCCCGATGGCTTAACGTCATCCCAGCGGCGCAGTGCACGACCCGAAGTTGTAGACGTGGTACGACTGAAACCTTATTACTCGCGCTGATTGACTGTGACGTATTATTAATTTATTGGATGTAGTCTTACTTGCATATCGTGTTTTTACCACCGAGGCGATGCTTTTCAGAGGGGGATAGTGACACTTGCAGTTGTTTTCGTTTGTTTAAAAGAGAACGACGTTATCACCTTCCCGTTATTCGCGCATTTGCTGTGATTGTTTCCGTGAAGCGCCCTTATCACTTCCTGTTACGCGCAACGCAGGCCGCGTTTATCTTGCATGTCATTTCGGGAACCGTGTCGATCATTCTTGAAACTCGGCATGCCTGACACGTATATTCGAGTGACTTCTGGAATTCCAGAGATAATACGAGAATGCGTTATGACGTGTACGTAAAAGCAGACGCATGGCGCCGCTAGTCAGTCTTTTCGTCGACCGACAACTGTTCGCGCCACTATTACTGTGCATTGTCATTGGCATTGTGTGCTGGGCACAAGTTCGCCCAATCAACAGTTCGCTTGACATCGCTTGAGTTCTGCGTGCTTCGCCTTGAGTGCTGCGTGCGTCACGACCACGTTACAGTACACACAAAAACAAATTCAACCCTAGGGGTCGCATTTGGCTGATTTGTGGGGTTTAACGTACCATAACCAACTCCGATTATGAGAGACGCAATAGTGGAGAGCTCCGGAAATTTCGACGACCTGGGGTTCATTAACGTGCACTGACATCACACAGCACAAGGGGAGGGGTCGCATTTGGCGAAGAAACTGGACCCTGAATTCGCCACTGTAGGTAATACTAAAACAATTCTTCTCGGCTGTAAACCATCATACTGAGCGCAACAACATACTCGAGCTGCATGATAATAAGATTCATATAACTGTTTTCTCACCTTTAAGTAAAGTTCCCGATTGATGTAAAGAGACAGCTGATGTGACAGGCAGGACGCAAGCCCTTGGGCTACTTCTGCGACGTACGGCAGAAATGAGGGATTAGTACGTTCTCAAGCGAAAATGTCCCTTAAAGTGATAATCATTCGCGATAAACCACAGCAACGAACTGGTATATTGCGCATGAGCAATCTGTGAGAGGTTCGTGCTCTACGCAAGCAGTGCTGAGCATTCGCACTGCGCTTCTGCTCTAGAATACAATAAATATTTGTAGGGAATCTATGCGTAGTGTTTTGAGCTTACACTCTGACTGGTCAACGGCCTTCGAAAAAGAATGGTTTGTACATGTATACTATACAAAGTTACGCAAGATAGTTAAAAGGTGAATGGTCCGTGTTGTGGCAATGGAAGCGGGAAGGTGGTTCCATCCAGACGCTGCATCTTGCAAGGATGACTTGAAGGTTCCTCTGGCCCCTTGGCACTAAGAGTTCGTGGTCTATTTCTGTTCACATGTAAACAGGCGTTGCGAAAGCGTCATTTTTTAAATATCGGATTAGTAAAGCAAAATTTGTGATGATGAGACAAACCAGCGAGCTTCCTTCTTGAGTTTAAGGGCAGACGAGCTGAAAGGTAGACATCGTGGTGAACATACTTGCATTGTGGAAGTAACTGCGCGAGATAAAAGGCGCGGACCGGTTCTTAATGGCTTCAAGCATGACAGTTAAATGACCTGTAGACACACACCGCAATGATGAAGCAGACTGTATAGTGGGCACTTTACGAGAGTTTCACATAGAATAGGACTGAGGGGAGCGGGCACACAAAAAATTGCGACATAAAACTCCCAAGTGTCCGATTAGCCAAATGAGCCTCATATTCAGTATGAGTTGGTCATGGGAGATTGCTCGTGATATGAAAACCTAAATACTGATAGCACGTGGAAGGAGAAGAATCCTAGTTTTAGCGTTGTATGAAAGTGTGGAAACCGGACTCTGGATTAACATGTCATGATATCATATTTATTTACGTTTGGTTTCATTAGGCAATTTTAAACCATCAACAAACGGTGTTAAGGTCTCATTGGAGCGACAAGATGTCCGGGTTTGCTATTTCTTGCTCTATCAATATGAAATATTAATGAATAACATATATTCCTTAGGTAAGCAGCATGTAAGTGAAGCAGAATTGCAAGAAGTGACAAACTGAGTTGGATAGTGGATGAAATACTCAACCCATGTAATTCAACAGGGGCCTGCTAAGCTTCTTTAATTTCAGATCGAAGCAGTGGAACGTGCTATCAGAGGGCTCCCCAAAATTTAGAATACAGTCAATGCAGCAACTTCGGTACATAGCTAATGACTAACTGCGTGTCGCATTTTACGTGAAAAGGCCTTTCGAAAAGATTTTTTTTTAGTTACTAAACATTTTCCTTCAACGAAATGCAGCAGGTTACAGAAAATAACAAAGTGGTCCAAAAGCTCGCATAAAATGTTGCTAAGGGAAATGGGTCAATAGTTGACAGAGCATAGAGGGTTACCTTGCTTTGAAATAGGAGGCACATTCCCTGCCTTCCATTCGCTGTTCAGTGCAACATTTTCTAAAACTACTTCAAAACCTCAGACGAAACAGGTATGAGTACGATACGATGCGTTTCATAACCTCAGCCCTTACAGCACCGGTACCAGGAGCACATATATTATTTTTAGGGGGTTCTGTTATTCTAACGGAGTCAGTTATTACGAAACACGTTGCTATTAAATGCGGGTGAAAAAGCAATGTTAATAAGAAAACACGCGTTTAAAAATGTCGTGCAGACCAGCACGGCCTATATCAGATTGTGTAACTTTCCTTGTTATAACAAAGTTGGGAATGTTGCTTTCCTTTTCCATGAACCACCTCCCAAAATTTGCGCGTCTTGATTGATTGATTCGTGAGGTTTCACGTTCTATAACCAAGATTTGATTCTTAGTGACGTCGTAGTGGAGGGCCCCCGAAATTGCGACCACTCGGGGTTCTTTAACGTGCACTGACGTCGCACATGACATCGGCCTCAACATTCCACTGCTGTCTACATGCGGCCGCCGCGGCCGGAATTCGAACTCGTGGCCCTCGGATCAGCAGCTGAGTACAGTAGCCACTAGGCCACCGTGACGCGGCGCGTCTCGTCACGGTGGTCTAGTGACAAGACGCGCCAAGGGCCACAAAGAGCGCGCGAAAACAAATGCGCTTTTCCGGCAATCCTTTCTTTCTGCGAAGGCGATCTCGAGCACTGGCGGGGAAAGACCTTTCCTTTGTGCACCTGCCAGCGCGGCGCCCAACTAGTCTTTCGACGCATCGGGCTTCTACAGTGCACCGCCGCTACGCTCACCGTGCCTAATCACCGCGACGTTCCAAGGTCGCTCGAATAGTCTCCGCTCCTCGCTGAACTGATTAGCGCACCTAAGACCAACGTCGTCTTCTAAACCAAGGCTTCGCTGAATAGCCCCTATTTCTAGGCCGGTGGCCCTGCCGCGGTGGTCTAGTCTTTATGACACTCGGCTGCAGATCCGAAGGGCGCCGGATCGAATTCCGGCCGCGGCGGCTGCACTTCGATGGAGGCGAAAGGCTCCGGCCCGTGTGCTGTGCGATGTCGCTGCACGTTAAAGAACCCCAGGTGGTCGAAATTTCCGGAGACATCCACTACAGCGCCTCTCAGAATCAGAGCTGGTTTTGGGACGTTAAACCCCACAAATCAAATCAATTTCTAGGCTGGCGCTTGTATCGCTATAGACGTTCTCTGCCTCCGAGCATTCCGCCTCTTCACAAGTTCCCGAGCTTCCTGAGACCTTTTGACACGATGTCACCCATTGCTCATTTTCCTCTACGGAAGGACTCCCACGCACGTAACACTCCCCTGAAGGATCTAGGCGCACGTTGTTTTCGCCTTCTTCAGCTGCTACAACCGCTTTCTTTTCCCTGATAGCTCATCATTTTGTTTCTCACCTGGTCCAGCATGTTTCGGAGCTACCGCGAGAACCTCCGAGCCCTCCGCTTTCTTAGAGCTGCTCGCCTCTTGGTCCAGCTCTTCAAAGTTGCAAGCAACAACTGTCTGCTGCAGCTGAAATGTCGGCATACTTTTCTCGGTCGCCTTCGATTATTGCGCCGCCTTACGCGTGGCGCTCTCACTTTTGTCACTGACATCACCTAGTTTTTACGGATAACTTTCACTTCTTCCGCAATTTGATCGTAATCCTTTGAAGCCGCGTCACTCTCATCAGGGTCATCTGTTTTACAGATTCTGCCCACTTGGTCCAGCTTTCCAGAGTTGTCACGAACTGTTTCCTTTACATGATATGCACACACACTGTTATCGGTCGCCTCAAAATGTACTGCCTTCTCAAGGACATTCTGCCTTAGCCTAATTTTTAATTGCAGCACTTGCAATTTTTGTTCTCCGGCTTCCTTCGCCGCTATTTGTTCTCGCTCTCGTTCCTCCCGCTCCTTTTCTCTTTCCTTACACTCATTTTCTCTCGTCAACGCCCACTCTTCTCTAGCTTAATCCTAATGCTCTTTCACCCAAGCTATCAGCTAAGGGCCCTCGAGACCTATTTGTTTGCCCCGTGCCATGGTCTTGTCTTCCCGAAAACAAGAAAACCATTGGTCATTAAGGGTAACATAGTGGATTCCTAGAGAAGGCAAGCGCGGCAGGGGACGGCAGAAAGTTGGGTGGGCATAAGAGATCAGGAAGTTTGCGGGGATAAATTAAGCCGAGTTAGCACAGGACAGAGATAATTGGATATCTATGGGAGAGGCCTTTGCCCTGCAGTGAAGGTAGACAGGCTGATTATGATGTCTAATAGAACTGGTGGCTGGGCTATTTGGTTCATACTTAATGATAGAAAAGTGGAGCAACGCAGGACAAAGACGAGATGAGGGAACGGTAACAAGAGCATTTTTTTAGGGAACGGGTACAAGCGCGCACTACCAACTGGTTTATTTTCAAAAGGATCTACTAAATGCACAAAAGTGTGCACATGAGCTCCAGGCAAAATCAAAAGCGATCCTTTAAAAAAAGTAAGCTCATTGCTGTGCAAGGCAATAGAAGGGACGCTTACACACCTGGTGCCGAACGATTTGATAAAGTAAGCCTCCGCCAGTTCTTTTGCAACATCGCGACTACGCGTTCCCAGCTATCACACAAAGGATTTAAGACGTCTTCGAAACGGATATCCGAGACGTTAAAGACGTCGCAGAAACGGCACGCGTAAGAAGCTTTAGTCTAGGATACGTCGTATATCTCGTCTAATGTCCGTCTTGTTGCACATGTACGAGACGTTTCCTTAACGTCTTCGAAACGTGATCAAAAAGGTGGTCTTTTTGACGGCTGACTGGGCGCTACATAAACCCATTTACAGGGATTTCTGAATCCGTTTAAAGGCTTACCAAAGACGTCATCAAAAAGCTGTTCTTGAAACGTTAGCCGTAATCTGAAAAAGAAGCAGGAATCGCCCTCCTGAACGGGGCGCGCCCACCAAAATTTTGATCTGGTTACCACCCTCAGAATATAAGCTAACGCCTTAGGGGTACAAATAACTACAAGATATTTGTTGCACCCCTAAGGCATTAACTCTGTCGTTCTGAAGGTGTCAATGGGATCATAATTTTGGGGGCACCCCCATCCGCGGACGCCGTCCATGCCTTTGTGGTAGTAGCTGCGACCTGCCATGCTACCAGAAACACCATAGGCTTTTCGGTGCTGCAGAGTGGGGGGCAGCGCCAGCCGCATACTTTTGCAGTTACGTCCTAGGAAGAAGTCCTGGCATCGCACTCGCCTGGAACTTTTTTTTCTCGTGGTTAAAGGCATCAGCACTGAGTGCAACAGAGTAAAAATAGTGCAGTAAGGTAGGTGCACAGTTCTGAAAGAAGGCTTCATCAGTCTTAGCATTTAAGTCAAATTTGGTAGTCATGAATACAAAAATCAATTTATCATGTAATTTGTACAGTATGAAGCAAATCTACAAAAATAGTAATGACGTAACTTTCTACAGTAAAGGATAGACAGTTTCTTGGCAAGCGGCGTAGCAAGGAGGCCTCTGTGCCAATGATCACGAAGTCGAAACACTGCTGCATTAACATTTTATTGAGAAACTAACGTGTGCAAGTTTAGAAAAAGAAGAAAATCTGAAGTTCGAGAAAACATAACCACAAATATTCAAAAGGAACTGCAGAAGAAATACTTTAAATATATTTGGTACTTATTAACGGCTAGAGGCTTACCGAAAGAGCACTATCAATCAATCAATCAATCAATCAAAAAAGTTTTATTTTCGCTTCACTCAATGCAGTGTGTTGTCACTGCAAAAATAGGGAACCAGAGAAAAAGCTGCGCTTGCGCAGCTTGACTAAGCTCTGGTCACCCGTACAGCAGCAGTGACAGGGCGAAACAAAGAAAAACTAGCAGAGCATACACATTTTTATGAACAAAAAGTAGCTCGACTTGTGTTAAGAAACAAAGAACAAGCATCAATGTATGAAGCATAAATACATCCAATACATTTACATGAACAAATCCAGTAAGGCTTTCTTGGTGATGTTGTGAACGCCTACATTTATTTTATCTAGTTCATTCAATGTGGTTGCCAGTACATAATCAAGTTTTTCTTTCCCGTAATTGGCACGCGAGAAAGGTACGTGGTATGGAGGGTGATACCTGAAAGGATATGAAATTGTATTTGCTCGAAGATTTGCTATTCCTTCAAATAACTCTATTCTTCCCAATGTGGCATTATTGTAGGTTCTCAATAATTTATGTTTGTATATGTTGTAAATCTTCATAATACGGTGTCTCTGGAATAAAGGTTCAGTGTGTTCTAGAAAGGCGGTGTTTTCTATTGATCGAAAACTTTTTTCTGCACCAGGAATATTTGCTGTAGGTTTGACAATGTAGTGTTTCCCCAGATTAGTGTGCATTAATATAAATGAGAGTTAAATAGTGCGAAATAAAGCGTTCTAAAGTAGTCACACGACAATCAAGAGCCAAACGACTATGCGCTTTTCACCATGAGAGCAGCGCACCCGGTTATATGAGCACAGACCGAACAATGGATGACTGTGTGATAGCTGCTTTCAAACATGTTATGCGGTATCTTCACCGCATAAAATCAAGGAATATAAACAAAAGAACTCAAATATGACTGAGATATGCAAGTGAACATTTGCCTACGACATCAGCGGATGTAATGAGGCAAGCTTTAAAAGACAACCAAGAACATCAATCAAGTGTCAATGAACATTGACCAAAGTGACCTTCAAGGAAAGTAGCACACGAAATATTAACAAAATCGGTATAATGAGCAAGGTCGCAGTGCAGTACACAATCTGTCACTGCGAGCAACGCTACATCGAAGCAAACAGTTTCATAATGAAACTACATACGTGCTTGAAGGCGAATGCACTGGAGACAGTATTAAGGCGACTAAAAAAAAGAAGCAATATTCTCACTTACGTAGAGTAGGGTAGTTTGTCGGGCGTGTTGGTTCATGGCGTGAAAAAAATTCCAGCTGAAAACGACGCAAGCACAAAGAAGACGGATTGCACAGGACAGAGCTGGACTTACAACTGAAGTTTCTTTGAAAATTTTTTGTCGAGTTAGACTCCAACGCACTATCGCAAGCACCAGATATTGTAGGACAACCGATAACACACCGTACAAAATGCAAAAAAATGATACGACACACACGGGGAACAACTTGTCACTGCCTAGTTTTAAACGATTTTGACACGTGCTCTGCATCGCATCCTTAGTGGTTCTTCAGAAATTTCATCTCGTTATCATTCAGATGTACCAAATGTTCACTGACACATAAATCGGCACCCAACTTCCTGATATGGAGAGCTTCGCCTATCTCCCTTTCCAATTTGCCGCGGTCTCTCCCCACGATTGACACACCCTGAAAATCTGCCTCACACCCGCATCTTTTGCAATGCAAATGTAAATATCCCCCTGTACCTGTTGGGAGCAGACTGCGATGTTCACTCATGCGTTCATTAATGTACCGCCCAGTCTGGCCCACGTAGGCGCTACCGCACGAAAGAGGAATCTGATAAATTACGGATGTTGCACAATTCGTAAACATGCACCGTTTCGTGTGATTTTTTCCACAGTCACTGCTTAGAAGTTTCCTCTCTCCAGTGATCCTCCTGCATAGCTTTGCCAGTTTGCTGGGCGCTGAGAACACTACATGTACTCCGTTCTTTGTGAAATTCGATTTAGAACAGGGAATGTCGCAGGAGCCAACGTTTTGACAAGCGGACTTGTCTTCGTCAGGGCGGCAAGTCCGCTTGTCGAAACGTTGGCTCCTGCGACATTCCCTGTTCTAAATCGAATTCTGCGATTTGTTCATCAATTCAAGCATCCATCTTCCCCTGAGCTTCTCTTCTAGTTTGGATTTCCGTTCCTTGTGGCCACACGCTTAAGGTTGTGCGACAAGCCACGAAAATATGGCATGACTACGGCCTTTTTCCTTTCTGAAGATTCTGCTGACACTGTTTTCTTTTTTGTCATTCGCCTAAATAAGGTTTCGGCCACAGCTGTCAAGATTGAGACTGGGTACCCTGCCGAGCGTAACCTGGCCACCTGAGCGTCAAAACTTTCCTGCATGCAATGTAGACAGCTCTTGTTCAATGCACCGATGAAGCACAAGGATACAATACTTCGCTTTACTAATTTCGAATGAAACGAGTCGTACGGGAGGAGCGCTTTTGTCGATCTAGGACTGTACCTCCAACAAACATGACTGTCACGCTCAAATTTTACAACCAGGTCAAGAAATCTTGTCGAGTTTTCCTTGCAAAGTTCGTAGGTGAAGCTAAGCTCCCGAGAGGAATCCTCGAAACATTTTAAAATTCTTTTGGCACTTGATTCTATACAGTCATCTGGGCTGAGCTTTAAAACCACCAAGAAATTGTGTACATACCTGAAGATGCGCACAATGCGTTTGTCCTGGAAGATAGCATTTACATTCCTGTCAAAATGGCATAAAAATTTGTGACATAAATTAGGGGCAACCTTAGAACCTATGCAAATACCCCGTTTTTGAATGAAGAGACGATGGTTAAAAGACACTAAAGTGTTTGATGGGTAAAAAGAAAGGAGTTCCATAAAAGAGTCGAGTGTTAAGGCACATGAATTCCTAAAGGTTAGGTCCTCTTGTTCTTCAACGAGATAACGTACAACAGTAAAAAGGTCCTTATGAGGAATAGAATAAAACAAGTCCTCAATATCAGTGGACATCGAGGCATTGGCACACACACCACTTGACTTTAAACGGTCAACAACTTCTAAGGATCCTTGTACACCAAACGGATCCGACGTGTCCAGTGTCTTCAATGCAAGGTGCAAGAATCCACTGAATAAAACCTGCCACGAGTCTCCTTCTGTGGCAATAGCCCGAAAAGGAACCTCAGGCTTGTGTGTTTTAGCCGCAAAAAACACGCGTAGCACATCTTCTTTACTTTGTTTCACGGCTTTCCCAAGGTTCTCAAGCTGTAAGTTCTTAAGGAGTTTTAACGCTTCAGCCTTTGCCTTTTTGGACGACACATCAAGGGGCCGAAAATTTTTCTCCATCGCACAACCGTCTTTTTTCTTCAAGAATTGCTTTTGGAAGGACTACAAACCCACCTTCTGTGCCGGACTCAACTAGGCTCAGGTCTCGGCTCTAGAAGTGCTCCACAACAGGTCCGAGTACTTTTTCATCAAGTCCACGACCTTTTCCGTGGTTCCTCAGGAGGCAGTCGACGCCTTCAGAAAGGGCCCAGTCTTTCTCTTCTGTTGGAGTTTTGTCCACTATCTTGTGAACGGTGGCCAAGAGTTGCGCTTTTGTAACACGTGCACCAAGCTAAACTTCGGACCTCTTCCTATAAGTCTACATTCTCACTTACATATAATAAATAGAGAGATGGCCCTCTACAAAGCACAGTATTACGAACATCTATGCAAATCTGACATGAGCGGCGATCAGATTGGCAAGCATCATTTAGAAGCCAAAAAGGAAAAAAAAAGATTTTGGCACCAGCACATGAAGCTACTCCTAAAAAGGAATTCAAATAACCATTAGGCTAAAATGTGCAGGATCAAGCTGAGAGTCCGAATTTTGCCCTGTTTCACATTAAAAAACACTGTTACCTTATACCTAGTCATTAAACAAAATACTTCGAACAGCCAACTCCTTTGAGAATGCAACTTCTACCGAACGCGTAACTAGTTCACGTTCACAGTCATCAAAAACTAGTTGCAGTGTCCAGGCTTAG
>JABSTT010005736.1:0-19732 GCA_013339685.2 Hyalomma asiaticum | reverse complement strand
ATATCTGTAGCTGCTTCTCGCCTTCGGTACGACACTTAGCAATACTGAAGTGTTGGCGTACGTGCCCCTTGCTTTAGTTGTGTGGCCAGAACTTGGGCTTTTTTTGGTTGTTTGTTATTTTTCGTGACACCAAGATGGCGGCCACGCAGTGTGAGAGTTACATGCCGACGTGCTCATCCGTTTTGTGTGTGTGGACTACCTGCGGCGCTTTTGTGTGTGTGTGTGGTGCTTTGGGCTGTGACACTGAGTGAGCCGGTGATCACAAGCGCCGTTCAACCCTCTCCCGAAAGCTATATAACGCGCTCTGCCGCCCGCCTAGGGCAGACCGCGAAACGGAGGGAAAGAGTCCGCCGCGCGTCTCCCGAGGAACGATTCGCCGCCTCCCCGCATCCCGAGACAACGCACCTGCAGCCCCGGAAGAGATCATCTTCGAGGGCCGCACTCTTCGGCCGTCGTCTTCGTGGATGGAGGGTCGCCGCATTCCCCGGTCAACTGTATGTTTCTTCAAACTATGAACTCTCTGATTTTCGCCTGCCAATCCTTGGACTCTCGTCATAATCTGTATAAGCGAGCGTTTTGGCTCCCATCCGTAACTTCTTTAATTATGTTCCGTTGTTTCGCTGCCTGTTAATTTGTAACTTCAACTCTTTACAAGTGTTCTCATTGTTTTGTATTGTTCCCCGTATCGATCTTATAAATTTTTGTTTCGTTCCGTTGACGTGCCTCCGTGTCAGTCACTGCGTTTGCTTACCGGCTCTGCCGGGCATCAATCGACCTCACCCCCCATTGCCACGCCTCGGTGATTGCCTCGCGCAATCGTGGAGACTGTGACATGCGTGGAGTTGCTGTTGCTGTTGAATTCGATATCGTGCTAGTTGTCTCGCCTCTTCGGCTCTTTGCGCGACTAACAATGCATTTTCCCATACACTGCTGCATTACAGATTGTAAATCTGGGGAGCCAACGCTGGTCAGGTGGCGCGCCTAACATGCCTAATCTAGGGTTGTATATGTAGACTAACTCTAGCCTAAGCTAGGGCCAAGTACAAATACCGGGAAAGTAGCCAAAGCGCGAGCTTTCGTTGTGTGTGTGTGTGCGCGCGCACGTTTGCGGAGAACTGCCGCACCGCGCCGCTGCTATTACACTCGACCTGTTAGCACTGTGCGCTCGTGCACGGAAAGCTTGGAGCGTATGCTGGGCCTGAAATATATACAAAACACTTCAAACACATATAGAAGACATGAGAGAAATCAAGATAAGCATAGCGTTAGCGTGAGCTAAATGGTACTATACGCAGGTCTATTACTTTTGTTGCAGCGAGCGACGTATCAAGGCTATTCAGTTTTCCCGTCCGTTGTGAGTGGGCATGCCAAAAAGCACTAAAATAAAACAGCGGCGCTAAAGGTCAACTGCGTGCAGAAAGAGTGGCTAAAACAGCAGCGCTGTGCGAACAATTGTCGTTTTTCGATGGAGGCTGAAATGCCAGAGGCCCGTGTACTGTGCGTGATCAGCGCACGTTAAAGAATCGCAGGTGGTCAAAATTTCGAGAGGCCTCCGTTACTGCTTTTCTCTCTGTAGTTATTGATCTGTTGATTTGTGTGTGGACCTTTGGCCTTGAGGATAAATAGAGGTAGAAGACGAAGCAGGAGAGGCGAGCCAGGGACAGATGGCGTGCTTGGCGGCGGCAACGAAGACAAGAAGCCTCGCGCACCGCACGGAGCCGACTCGGAAGAACACGCCGGACGAGTGCGTTGTTCTTGGAGCTCCTGCGGCGGTTCCTCAGCGGCCCTGAAGACGATGTGCCTGCCTGCTGGTGCAGACGCGAACTGGCGCCTGCAGTGACGCCGCGTTGAGCAGGCGCAGGTGTCGCTTCCCAGGTGAAAATATTGCAACTGGAAACAACTGGGACCATTTCAAGTGGTTTATGGTCAAATTCCCAGTGGGGACCAGTTGCAATGGGTCCACATGGGACCACTGGCAACTGGTCCCCACTGGGAATTTGACCATAACCACTTGAACTGGTCCCATCTGGTCCCCATTGCTACTGGTCCCCGCTGGGAATTTGACCATAAACCACTTGAACTGGTCCCAACTGGTCCCCATTGCTACTGGTTCCAATCGGCCCGCTGCTACTCACCTAGCCTATGTGAGGCCAGTAGCAGCGGCGTGAAACTTTTGCCCCTGTTACACATGCGTAACAGAAATTGTGATGGAACCATACATCATTATTTAATGAGTGAAAAGATCGCTCGCTACCACCGCATGTGACCGAGTTGGTAACTGCTGGCCGCGAATTCTGTAGATCAAGTCGATCATACAGCAGAAGAAGCTCGGTGCTGAAACATGACATTTATTAGAAATATTGCGCAGCTTGTGCTCTGGCTGGGAATCTTTTTGAATGCTTTCTTGGAGACGCGGCAAACTCTTGGATGTTTCGTGGGCCGGCCGTGAACGTACTTTATCACCTGAAAGCAATTGTATTTCCCCGCTGTTAGCAGAGTTAAAAGAAAATCACTGCTATTGTAAAGAAGAAGCGCGCTGTGCACAGCCCCGCACCAGTGAATCGTAAGTGGGGCTCGGGCTGGATGTTGTTACGATCTTGGCTGCGAGGCCTACGCTGTGTCGTCTTACGTTAGCGCCATACGCTGCGTCCACGACTACGTCGGACTTCTTTATTATAATTGGTGGAATCGTAACAACATCCAGCACAAGCCCCACTTGCGATTCCTGGTGCAGAGCTGTGCACAGCGCGTTTCTTCGTTACACTATCAACGTGCAAATCTGTATAACTGGAGAGTCTGAAGCGGACAAGTTCTCCGCCGAAATCGAAAAACTGAAGGTCCGTATTCTGTCATTGGAGGAAACAATCTCGGGAGTAGACGGCATCCGTTTAAAAATGGCTAACGTTGAGGCACAGCAGCATAGAGATCAGGCCGCAGTGGCGGCATTAAGCTCGAAAATTGACGATGTTGAGAATCGTCAAAGGCGGGACAATTTCATTTTTTATGGCGCAGCTGATACACAAATGGGCGAGAACGTGAGTGAGCTGGTCTTGAATCTTTGCAGTAAAAAACTTTAGCTCAATTCAGTTAGCACAGAATGTGCACATAGGATCGGTACCTATCGAGCAGATAAAACACGCCCAGTTATCGCCAAGTTTTCTTCTTACAAGGAACGCCAACAAGTACTAACAAATACGCGCCATTTAAAAGGCATGAACTATAGCATTTCGGAGGATATTTCACTTCTTGCCAGAAATAAAAGAAATCGCTTGTGGAACTTCGCAAAGCAGAATAAGCAAGAAGGTATAAAAGCAGTACTAAAGTTTGACAGCTTGTACATGGGTGTACGGGACACATTCCCAACTCATAAACGGAAATATACCACTATCACTCAAGCGGAAACTATATAACTACTGCATCTTGCCAGTAGTAACATACGGGGCAGAAACTTGGAGAAATACTAAGCTGAGAAAGTTAAGAACCACACAGCGGGCGATGGAGCGAAAAATTATAGGCGTGACACAAAGTAGAGCACTGCACGGGCCGACTTTTTCCGGCCCGGGCCCGGCCCGGCCCGAAAGCGCCGTGCTCCGGCCCGCCCGAGCCCGTCCCGGTGTTTTAAATACGGCCCATACCCGGCCCGGGCCCGAAAGGTTTGGGCCCGCCCGGCCCGGCCCCAATACAACCAATAATTCCTTGAGCATAAAAGAGGCACTGTCCAATCTTCGCTTATATAGTGAAGATATCAGCCGCACTCGGGATAGTGTCTTGAGAGTGTTGTGAGAACTTATACAGTGTCACGATTTGCACTGGTTCTGTGTTTACCTTCGGTTAATTACGCCTGTAACACTTTTGCGAAGGAATTGCAGGGGGATATATGAGGAGGCATAGCTGGCTGTCTCATGCACGCAGTGCTAACCGTGCAATGTTCTTAATTTATTTCAAAAAACGACTGCAACATACAACGCCCACATAAAGTGGAAAAACGGCGGACATTTATAATTGAGTTTCCATTAATTGCCGGGACTATTGAGTAAATAGCGCAGAACTTATCCTGAAAACTTCGTTTATTGCACAATGGAACGAGAGAGAGAGAAAAAAAAACGCGCTCACGCGCTCTAACTACTCCTGGGAGGGTTCGCCAGGATGAGTAGCGTTATTAAACTTCAATAGGACAGAAAGTTGAGCGAGTTGGTAAGGGTCCATAGTCAAAAGAAGAGGCGTGCAAGACACGGAGACAAGGGGAGAAGTGAACAACACGAACGCCGACTAACAACTGATGCAGAGCACAGAGGCGAAAAAGAAAGAAGACACACAGCTTATCTGCGCATGCTCGGAATGGTAGCGCCACCTGTCAAACGGTTACGCGTGCCGGTCTACGCGATAGCCAAAAGCCTGTCGTTTCGACTCCTCGGTAGGCAAGTGTCTCCAACGTACGCTACATTTTCGTGCTAAAAAGAAGGGAGTCCTCTCCCGCACCTTTGTTCGCCGAGTCACCGCCACCGCAGTGCCATAGATCTGTCAAAGCAAGCCACACATGTTAGCGAGCGAGACACCGTCCTCGCTGTTCGCTTTAGATGCCTATCTCGTCGCCTTTGTGTGAGCGTCCTCGGTCTTTGAAAGTGTTATACTTTAAATCAAGACCGGACTAAGGGCTTCCGAAATAACTGCTTATTAGTGCGCAGAACTGAACTAGCCGGTGGCTCCCCGTCGAACGCGGCGGGTCGGGTGTCCGGAGCGCGATCCCACGCAATCGGGAGAGTTGGTTGCCGCCGAGGGCCGGAGGCCTCTGTGTGAACAGGGGAGCGAAGTCTGGCTGTCTGTGGCTCGCAGTCGTGGTTGCAGTCTTGCAGCTAACGGTGGTGACGGTGGAGAAGATGTGTGCCAGAAAGGAAAAAGCGGTGACTACGGTGGGCAGGAAAAGACGGAAGGTAGAGAAAAAGCAAAACTTCGGCCCGACGTCTCTGGCCGACTGCAAAACCGTCGGCCGGCGTTCGGCAACCAACGTGGGGCCAGCTGTGGGGATTGACACTGGCCTAACGTCGGCCGATTGTCGGCAATTGACGTAGGCCCACGGTCATGGCCGACTAGGCCGAGTGTGCGCCGCACGCCGTTTCACCACTGCCCGACGTTCCTAAGCGCCGGCTTGACGACGGCCGTCGGTCGGGCGCAGACGTTTTTTTTTTTTTTTTTTTTTTCGTAGGCATTCTGTTTTTTGTTTGTTTTGTATATATGTATTCAATCAAAATATATCAGTTTTATTAAAATATATCTTGTTTTCATGCGCGTCGTATTTTAGGCTAACGGTTCAGTTTAATTAGAGGCGTTCAACAAGCGCGCAAGAACCTATAACGCACGTAATACGCAATTAAACGCCTCTGATCATCTGTACTCGTCAGCGATTAAATACTTTTCAGTAGTTTATTTGGTGGTAATATGCAAATACGGCTACTTTTCATGCAGCAATTTGTTCGCACTGAGCAGCAGTCAATGTGTAGAGCTTCCATTCCAGCAGCTTCCTTTTATGTAGGCTCCTTTTGTTCGGCCAGTTCTCATGCTCTTGCGCTCGCACCAACTGAAAAAGAAATACGATGAGCGAATAATACTGTGCGCAAAGAAAATATACACTGATGTCACTTTTGTAAATTCTGTTAACACAATAGCAAAATAATTTTGTCGTACAGCACACTCAAGAACCATCAAATGAACTTACAGCCACAATTGGTGCACCGAGATTCTCAAGAGTGCTTCAAGCACCAGAGCAGGAAATCCTTGAAGATCGGCTGACCACTTATTGGCTCAGAATCATCACTGAAAAAAAAAAAAACAAGAACAGTGCCTAAAAAGAAAGGAATATATATGAATCAGACCACACGATTATACGAACAAAATAGCACACACATTAACTCTATGCACAGCGTCGACACTGCGGTGGCAAAGTAAAGTCACGCGTGCCATACACGATCAGCGCACATCTCAGTCTCGCGCGCTGTCTGTCATGTAATTGCTGCACACTACCAAAGTCGAAAACTGACACAAACAATCCATCCTCACAATAATGTACCAGCCACTTATCGTACAGTCGGCATTTCTCATTTACAGGAACAAAAGTGACCGAATTCGGCGAGAAAAGCGCTAAGTATGACTTTTATAAACGTGCGTCTTACCTGATTTATTAATTTCTCCAGCGTATATAGCAAAGTATCCGCACTTGCGTTTTGTTGGGGTTTTCATTGCAGTGTTCCCTAGAGAAAGGAGCAAAATAATCACGCATACGATAAGATGAACACATAATAAGAGGAATTACGCACTCCATACTTACCAAAAACGAATTCCTCATTCCTCGGACAAGGGCCGTTCCCTTGAAACATTTCTTTTTCTGTTGGAAAAGTATAAAACGTACGGTCCGAACTGACGCAACAGTTGCACAAATCAAAGCGAGCACTGAGCAAAATCGATCTTGCGCTACAGGATGAGGAATGCCACTTACGCGTATACGGCTTCGGTTGAAGCCGGGACAGGGCACCTGCGTGTCTTGACGGGATAGTTCGCGCTCTATCTGCCTATGTTGCTTTTTGTTAACGGTGTTCATATGAGCATTCAATTCGTAGCAGAAATCTACACTTGCACGCTCACCAGCACGTCCTCGCACTCATGGAGCATATAGAGCTGTGATTTGGCGGGAACGAATTTGCGCCCGGCGGCAGGCGGCAGGAGCCTTTCTCTCCCCCCTCCCCTTGACCAACAGACGCTGTCACGGAAAAAAAAAATCAAGCAAAGATCCCCGTTTCCGCTCTCTCGCCCTAGCTGCTACATCGTAAATTATCCTCTCTCGTTCAGCCGCGCACGTTCTGCGGTTCTTCTGTCGCCCGTCTTGGGAGAGGGAGATGAAGTCGTTGTTGTTTTGTGGTGTTTTACTTCCCAAAACCAGTTCTGATTATGAGAGACGCCCTAGTGGAGGGCTCCGGAAATTTCGAGCATCTGGCGTTATTTAACGTGCGCCGACATCGCACAGCAAGGGAGATGACGTCGGGGAAGCAGAAACGAGCACCAGCAGTGGGCCGTGAACCAACCCCACTTTTTTTTTTTATTTTTAGGTAGAAGCTCGCATTGCTTCTCTGGCTGCTGTCTGGTGGCATGCCTGTACACGCGCGTGAGAAAGAAAAAGGCGCGAAAATTATCCGTGCAAACAGTGGTCTTCAGTGCCAAACTGAAGGGTGCCAGAAGCGAATCGAATATCGAAGAATTTGACATGTACTGTTCGGATGTTAAGCAACTGTTTTTACATTTAACAAAGCCACGTTTACATTCCAACATTAATTATCTGAAAATTAAATGTAGACATGTAGCATCAGCTAAATATAAGCGTGTCCTTTGCAAAGAACTCTTCAAAGCATGTGAATGACCAACTCTGGATACGCATCGCTATTCGCTCTTTTATGTAGGCTCCTTTTGTTCGGCCAGTTCTCATGCTCTTGCGCTCGCACCAACTGAAAAAGAAATACGATGAGCGAATAATACTGTGCGCAAAGAAAATATACACTGATGTCACTTTTGTAAATTCTGTTAACACAATAGCAAAATAATTTTGTCGTACAGCACACTCAAGAACCATCAAATGAACTTACAGCCACAATTGGTGCACCGAGATTCTCAAGAGTGCTTCAAGCACCAGAGCAGGAAATCCTTGAAGATCGGCTGACCACTTATTGGCTCAGAATCATCACTGAAAAAAAAAACAAGAACAGTGCCTAAAAAGAAAGGAATATATATGAATCAGACCACACGATTATACGAACAAAATAGCACACACATTAACTCTATGCACAGCGTCGACACTGCGGTGGCAAAGTAAAGTCACGCGTGCCATACACGATCAGCGCACATCTCAGTCTCGCGCGCTGTCTGTCATGTAATTGCTGCACACTACCAAAGTCGAAAACTGACACAAACAATCCATCCTCACAATAATGTACCAGCCACTTATCGTACAGTCGGCATTTCTCATTTACAGGAACAAAAGTGACCGAATTCGGCGAGAAAAGCGCTAAGTATGACTTTTATAAACGTGCGTCTTACCTGATTTATTAATTTCTCCAGCGTATATAGCAAAGTATCCGCACTTGCGTTTTGTTGGGGTTTTCATTGCAGTGTTCCCTAGAGAAAGGAGCAAAATAATCACGCATACGATAAGATGAACACATAATAAGAGGAATTACGCACTCCATACTTACCAAAAACGAATTCCTCATTCCTCGGACAAGGGCCGTTCCCTTGAAACATTTCTTTTTCTGTTGGAAAAGTATAAAACGTACGGTCCGAACTGACGCAACAGTTGCACAAATCAAAGCGAGCACTGAGCAAAATCGATCTTGCGCTACAGGATGAGGAATGCCACTTACGCGTATACGGCTTCGGTTGAAGCCGGGACAGGGCACCTGCGTGTCTTGACGGGATAGTTCGCGCTCTATCTGCCTATGTTGCTTTTTGTTAACGGTGTTCATATGAGCATTCAATTCGTAGCAGAAATCTACACTTGCACGCTCACCAGCACGTCCTCGCACTCATGGAGCATATAGAGCTGTGATTTGGCGGGAACGAATTTGCGCCCGGCGGCAGGCGGCAGGAGCCTTTCTCTCCCCCCTCCCCTTGACCAACAGACGCTGTCACGGAAAAAAAAAATCAAGCAAAGATCCCCGTTTCCGCTCTCTCGCCCTAGCTGCTACATCGTAAATTATCCTCTCTCGTTCAGCCGCGCACGTTCTGCGGTTCTTCTGTCGCCCGTCTTGGGAGAGGGAGATGAAGTCGTTGTTGTTTTGTGGTGTTTTACTTCCCAAAACCAGTTCTGATTATGAGAGACGCCCTAGTGGAGGGCTCCGGAAATTTCGAGCATCTGGCGTTATTTAACGTGCGCCGACATCGCACAGCAAGGGAGATGACGTCGGGGAAGCAGAAACGAGCACCAGCAGTGGGCCGTGAACCAACCCCACTTTTTTTTTTTATTTTTAGGTAGAAGCTCGCATTGCTTCTCTGGCTGCTGTCTGGTGGCATGCCTGTACACGCGCGTGAGAAAGAAAAAGGCGCGAAAATTATCCGTGCAAACAGTGGTCTTCAGTGCCAAACTGAAGGGTGCCAGAAGCGAATCGAATATCGAAGAATTTGACATGTACTGTTCGGATGTTAAGCAACTGTTTTTACATTTAACAAAGCCACGTTTACATTCCAACATTAATTATCTGAAAATTAAATGTAGACATGTAGCATCAGCTAAATATAAGCGTGTCCTTTGCAAAGAACTCTTCAAAGCATGTGAATGACCAACTCTGGATACGCATCGCTATTCGCTCTTGTATGTTTTATGCCTACCCTATGCCGTGGGGATGGAATTATCGCATTTTCGCACTGATTCTGTCTTTGTAAAATGTAGCTGACAATGACAAACGTTAACGTTAACGGATAATGGCCGGTCGATTTGAAGACTGAATAAAAGATAATGTTTGACTCGACATTCGACATTCCCAAATAATCGCACATCTTAGCCAAAAATTCTGTGATTTCATTCCTATGATTATTCGACGTACTGAATCATATCGGTCCTAAATTTGTATTCACGACCGTGCCTGACGAGATATCTGGGTTAGCAGCCCAGCTTTTACACAGCTACGTTCCTAGAGAACCCAGAAGGCGGCCACGACGAGCCTGACCTCTTGGCAGCGGGCCTTGCCGACGTGCTGCGCTCCCCACTCGCCAGTACAATGAGCCAGTGGACTGACCGCCGGGACTATCGACCTTGTGTTTCACCTCTGCAGCAATCACGCCCTCTCAGCGACCTCTGTTCCGGTGCATCCAAATGCTAGCAACGCCAGTACGTAGTACGTACATGTACGTCGATCGCCCGACGCTACTTCTGCGACCGTTCGAGACGGGTTCGATGAGATGCAGCAAATGCGTGATGCATCATCCCAAGCAACAATTTTTCCACGGCAAAACTTCGGCCCGACGTCTCTGGCCGACTGCAAAACCGTCGGCCGGCGTTCGGCAACCAACGTGGGGCCAGCTGTGGGGATTGACACTGGCCTAACGTCGGCCGATTGTCGGCAATTGACGTAGGCCCACGGTCATGGCCGACTAGGCCGAGTGTGCGCCGCACGCCGTTTCACCACTGCCCGACGTTCCTAAGCGCCGGCTTGACGACGGCCGTCGGTCGGGCGCAGACGTTTTTTTTTTTTTTTTTTTCGTAGGCATTCTGTTTTTTGTTTGTTTTGTATATATGTATTCAATCAAAATATATCAGTTTTATTAAAATATATCTTGTTTTCATGCGCGTCGTATTTTAGGCTAACGGTTCAGTTTAATTAGAGGCGTTCAACAAGCGCGCAAGAACCTATAACGCACGTAATACGCAATTAAACGCCTCTGATCATCTGTACTCGTCAGCGATTAAATACTTTTCAGTAGTTTATTTGGTGGTAATATGCAAATACGGCTACTTTTCATGCAGCAATTTGTTCGCACTGAGCAGCAGTCAATGTGTAGAGCTTCCATTCCAGCAGCTTCCTTTTATGTAGGCTCCTTTTGTTCGGCCAGTTCTCATGCTCTTGCGCTCGCACCAACTGAAAAAGAAATACGATGAGCGAATAATACTGTGCGCAAAGAAAATATACACTGATGTCACT
Organism: Hyalomma asiaticum; assembly: GCA_013339685.2. NCBI lineage: Eukaryota > Metazoa > Arthropoda > Arachnida > Ixodida > Ixodidae > Hyalomma > Hyalomma asiaticum. The sequence goes on along the minus strand of JABSTT010005736.1, from coordinate 9,056 downwards.
TTTGTAAATTCTGTTAACACAATAGCAAAATAATTTTGTCGTACAGCACACTCAAGAACCATCAAATGAACTTACAGCCACAATTGGTGCACCGAGATTCTCAAGAGTGCTTCAAGCACCAGAGCAGGAAATCCTTGAAGATCGGCTGACCACTTATTGGCTCAGAATCATCACTGAAAAAAAAAAACAAGAACAGTGCCTAAAAAGAAAGGAATATATATGAATCAGACCACACGATTATACGAACAAAATAGCACACACATTAACTCTATGCACAGCGTCGACACTGCGGTGGCAAAGTAAAGTCACGCGTGCCATACACGATCAGCGCACATCTCAGTCTCGCGCGCTGTCTGTCATGTAATTGCTGCACACTACCAAAGTCGAAAACTGACACAAACAATCCATCCTCACAATAATGTACCAGCCACTTATCGTACAGTCGGCATTTCTCATTTACAGGAACAAAAGTGACCGAATTCGGCGAGAAAAGCGCTAAGTATGACTTTTATAAACGTGCGTCTTACCTGATTTATTAATTTCTCCAGCGTATATAGCAAAGTATCCGCACTTGCGTTTTGTTGGGGTTTTCATTGCAGTGTTCCCTAGAGAAAGGAGCAAAATAATCACGCATACGATAAGATGAACACATAATAAGAGGAATTACGCACTCCATACTTACCAAAAACGAATTCCTCATTCCTCGGACAAGGGCCGTTCCCTTGAAACATTTCTTTTTCTGTTGGAAAAGTATAAAACGTACGGTCCGAACTGACGCAACAGTTGCACAAATCAAAGCGAGCACTGAGCAAAATCGATCTTGCGCTACAGGATGAGGAATGCCACTTACGCGTATACGGCTTCGGTTGAAGCCGGGACAGGGCACCTGCGTGTCTTGACGGGATAGTTCGCGCTCTATCTGCCTATGTTGCTTTTTGTTAACGGTGTTCATATGAGCATTCAATTCGTAGCAGAAATCTACACTTGCACGCTCACCAGCACGTCCTCGCACTCATGGAGCATATAGAGCTGTGATTTGGCGGGAACGAATTTGCGCCCGGCGGCAGGCGGCAGGAGCCTTTCTCTCCCCCCTCCCCTTGACCAACAGACGCTGTCACGGAAAAAAAAAATCAAGCAAAGATCCCCGTTTCCGCTCTCTCGCCCTAGCTGCTACATCGTAAATTATCCTCTCTCGTTCAGCCGCGCACGTTCTGCGGTTCTTCTGTCGCCCGTCTTGGGAGAGGGAGATGAAGTCGTTGTTGTTTTGTGGTGTTTTACTTCCCAAAACCAGTTCTGATTATGAGAGACGCCCTAGTGGAGGGCTCCGGAAATTTCGAGCATCTGGCGTTATTTAACGTGCGCCGACATCGCACAGCAAGGGAGATGACGTCGGGGAAGCAGAAACGAGCACCAGCAGTGGGCCGTGAACCAACCCCACTTTTTTTTTATTTTTAGGTAGAAGCTCGCATTGCTTCTCTGGCTGCTGTCTGGTGGCATGCCTGTACACGCGCGTGAGAAAGAAAAAGGCGCGAAAATTATCCGTGCAAACAGTGGTCTTCAGTGCCAAACTGAAGGGTGCCAGAAGCGAATCGAATATCGAAGAATTTGACATGTACTGTTCGGATGTTAAGCAACTGTTTTTACATTTAACAAAGCCACGTTTACATTCCAACATTAATTATCTGAAAATTAAATGTAGACATGTAGCATCAGCTAAATATAAGCGTGTCCTTTGCAAAGAACTCTTCAAAGCATGTGAATGACCAACTCTGGATACGCATCGCTATTCGCTCTTGTATGTTTTATGCCTACCCTATGCCGTGGGGATGGAATTATCGCATTTTCGCACTGATTCTGTCTTTGTAAAATGTAGCTGACAATGACAAACGTTAACGTTAACGGATAATGGCCGGTCGATTTGAAGACTGAATAAAAGATAATGTTTGACTCGACATTCGACATTCCCAAATAATCGCACATCTTAGCCAAAAATTCTGTGATTTCATTCCTATGATTATTCGACGTACTGAATCATATCGGTCCTAAATTTGTATTCACGACCGTGCCTGACGAGATATCTGGGTTAGCAGCCCAGCTTTTACACAGCTACGTTCCTAGAGAACCCAGAAGGCGCATGTTGTACGTCCTCAGAATATTCCGGTGAAATTGACACTTTACGCAAGCCTCGAACTAGTCTAAGAATAAAAATCATACTATTCTTGAATAGCACTCAGAACCATGCATAGGCGCATTGACCCATATAGGAGGCTATGATTGTCCATATGAGCGTTGCATCATAAGAGTCATCACTTAAAGTGCAGAGAAGAATCCTCGCTGCTTGCCCTGTGAATCATCGTACAGTTACTTTCGCAAAAAGGGGAAGAGCTAATAATAAACTTTTGCGCTTGCTCAGCAGCCACGCCTCCCCCCCCCCCTCTTAACTACTAATTAAGTACGATTGACTTCGATCATTTTCATTTTCTTACTGCCACTGACAGTTAATTTGTCACAGTCAGTTACAATTAACACGCCATTTGCATAGCAACCGTTTCAGTCAATTTTTTTTTTTTTTTGCAGTTCAACTACGCACAAAGATGTCGATCTCTCTCATAACAGCTAACATGGTGATGGGCCAGTTGGTATGCGTTCATATTTACAATAGTGCGAAGGCAAAACAGGCGCTGACTAAAATTTGCTGCGTGCGGCATATCCGCACATCAACTATACATCAACTGCCAGTGTGCGGGAGGCCTGCCGCAATTTTTTTTTTTTTTTCACTTAACAATGGTGCTGGCGAACAGATCAGAATATATTGAAGTCAAGCTTGTAATTGGGTAGCGAAAGCATAACTTTTATTTTCGTCATAAAGATGAGCGCAAGAGTTGAGCGATTAGTACGGAAGTTAATGTACGTGACAGACATATCGGTAAAATAGTTCCTTTACCGAAAACAGCGAAGTGTGAATCCTTTGTAGGCGAATGTTGTCATCATCAGAACGAACTCGTAAAAGCATGTAACAAATAAGAATGCTTAAATTTAAACTCGTGAACTTTGCGTATCCTCACGACGGTGACTTGCCATATTACATGCGTACCATTTTGACTGATTCAGCATGTTTCAGTGTAGCTTTCCTTGACCCTGCAGGAGTGCACCAATACGAACGTTACTTATTATGTGCACATCAGCGCACCGTATGGCAATCACTATATCTGCAGTGAAACTGACGTCACTCCGAGACAAGCGCTATAGTTACGCCTATCAATTTAACTACCGTACAAGCGTCACAGGAAGGAAATAGCGGAGATGGAAAGGCAGGCAGGTTAACCCAGTGCAGGACAATTAATCTCAATTAAAGCGGCTGCAGAAATCAGCGTTCCTCTCCGATAGACACTACTGTACTACAGTACGCTACCAAACTTGCACAAGGGAAAAGGGTATTGAAAGTTCGACTATAGTTGGAGAGAAAAAAAAATTATATTAAAGTTAGGGAGACTGGTTGTCGACGTGCCCGGTAAGCTCATACACGTTGGCGGCGATGACGACAGAATGCGAGTAGGGCTAGGGCGCCCACCTAAACCATTAAGGTATCGCAGGTAATTGACGACGACGACAGCAAGAACAGTAGCAATTTAATAATAGTTGTGATCGAAAATGCGACCACCGCAACCGGGCTTGAACCTGCGTGGTTTGTGTCATCAGCCAAGCACCATAACCGTGCACCATGCTTGTCATAATGTTATATGGCCAAATACCCAACACTATACATAGAAAATCACCACAAGTGGCTATGCACAATCATTACTACAACTACTGATGCAATGTTGTATGTACCTTTATTTACGATATGCACGTGTGGTCCCTTGCTGCGAGTCGTACTACAGCAAGTTTGCCCGTGTGTCTGCTTGTGTGACGTGATTGTGTTTGTTTTGTTTTGTGTGGTTTTACGTCCCAAAACCAGCTCTGATTATGAGAGACGCCGTAGTGAAGCGCTCCGGAAATTTCGGCCACCTGGGGTTCTTTAACGTGCACTGACATCGCACAGCACACGGGCGTCAACATTTCGCCTCCGCGTGATTATGTAGAAGACTATAAAAAGATTTCAACTGTGAATGCAGCCCGTTGAGACAATAAATTGAAAAAAAAAAAGCTATTCCAATCAGCTCGCGAATTTCTTGATACGTTCAAGCGCACACGTAAATTTTGACGACGTGAAATATACTGATCGGTTTTCAATGATTCGCTCGGTTCGTACTGCTACAGGAACGTTTATTTTACAATATTTACAACTGGCTAGATGGTCGATGTTTTCTTCTTCGTTTCTCGATCGTCTCTGAATAAGTTTTCTTCCTCGCTTGCGGCCGCTCTCCCTCCCTCTCTCTCTTCCGGTCGAGGTGCGGGTGGGACGTGTGTGTGTGTGTGTGCGTGTGCTTCGAACTCCCTCCTTCCTTCCTATTCTTTCATATCCCCTTCCCTTTGAGTGTACCTGTTGAGGTGTCCAGAGACAGTTATCGTGCACTCCCCTCCCCCTTCCCACCTTTCCACAACAATAAAGAATCTCTTCTTGAAGCGATGCGTCCGAAACTAGTTTTATGCCCCCCTCGTCGACGGAGACCCCTCAGGCGATGCAGCTGCTCGTAGCCTTCTTGGGGGGAAACCGCCAAGTTTCGGGGCGCCTATGAGGACCCCTCGCTCCGTGCGTAGGAAACGGAATACACATACGAGTGTCCGAGTTAAGCCGTCCCATCCGCACGCGAAGGGCGCCTCAGAACCCCGCACAGCCTTTCTTTGCCCCGTTGAACGTAATCTCTCCCATAGCGCGGTCAGTCAGAGCAACGTTTTTAGAACATCGAGTCAGAGCAGCTCGACGTCAGGTGTTCGTTCTGTTAACAATTCCTAAAATGATATTTCCCATTTATATTTCTTGTTTGTGTCGATACCCAAATTTCAGATTGCGGCCACGCTTGTTCTTGGGTGTTCTTTTTTTTTTTTTCAGCGCTTGTGTGGTACAGTATTTTGGCACGATAAAAATAAAAATAGCCCCACACGACATAGTGAAACTTGAGAAGGACGGGCGAAGAAAATGTTCCGCTAAGAGACTATCACATAAACAATGAAAAGCAATATATAACTAAACTTCAAAATATTCGCGCTCAAAATCAGCTGGCACTTTTGGCCAGCTTCACTGGATGTTCAGCAAGGTTTATCATTCATTGTTTTCGTGAGGCGTCCGTAATAGCTGGAACGTCAAAAAACTGACAAAAAAAAGAGAAAAGGATATACGATGTGGGGAGGGGCAACGTCTTAAGTTAATTGCAATGTATCTTATTATTATTATTATTATTATTATTATTATTATTATTATTATATTTCCTCTCAATCAAGAAGGCAAAAAAGTGCACAAAAAAAGTAATTCTGCCTGAACGCGTGTCTGTACATGAGCATGCATTTGTTCGAGGAAGTTGAATATATCAAAGACTGGTTCGGCGCGTTGGCCGCAACTGTTGTTCCGACGTGCTGCCATCGTGCCTTGCCGGCGAATCGGCGTCTGGTCTGGAAGCGAGGTCGGGCGGACGCCCGTTCCCGACTTCCGACCGACGTGGCTGGCGGCCGATGTCAGGCCAACCTCTCGCGAACCTCCGCTGGCCGACATAGTCGGCTTCCGATCATTTCCCAAACGTCGGCCGATCCGACCAGTCGGCCAATGTTGCTTGGGATGCGTCCCGCGTTGTGTTCCGCCCGTGAGGCGGGCTTGTCCCCGTTAAGCACCCAGCTCCAAGTATTCTACAAGCACTGCATGCCGCACCGGAGCTGCACAATAATGGCCGAACCGCACATCAACAGCACCCTGTACCTGCGTACATGTCGGCCCTACCAGCGGTGCAGTCAGGATTTCCAGGCCATTCTGGAATGAGGCGCCAGAGGGATTCATAAGCGACCTAAGGTGTTGCAACCCAGAAGCCAAAATCATAGCATCCCAATCCATGGGGAAAGCAACTTCTATCCAGATAACGTTCACCTCTGGTCCTATGCTCCCCAACCATAAAATACATGTCTGTGGTACAGTGATGCACCAAGTGCAAGGGCAGCCGTCATGCCTGTACTAATTTCCACAAACCATCTCACATGTACGATGTGTGCCCTCTCCCAAAAACTGGATTGTTATTGGCAATGTGGTGAGAAGCATAGCATGCAATGGGCCCTTTGCATGCCAACGTGCACTCTTTGTCGTGGGGATCATCTTACTGGCACAGGCTCGTGTAAAACTAAGCCACACCAACCTCCACAACAAACATCGCTGAAACCAAGGCCAGCAGAGCCCACAGCCAAGGACTTTCCACCCCTAGTGCTCCATCAAGATCACCAGCTAGCCTGGACCAAAGCCACAAGTGCACCCCAAACGTGGTGCAGATGTGAAAACAGCCGTTTTGTGTCCTGCCTTTCTAAAAAATAAATGGTCATCAAGCTGATCAGATTGAGTGTACGCCTGCACATTATGCAGGTTGAAGTTCTGTAGATGCTGCGGTGTACAACTGTGTGTTTGGGCACTTTCATATTTTTCTCTCGGCTCTGTATCCACAGCTATTACATATGGCTTCCAAAAGTTCCATCTCTGCATTCACGTAGGTGGCATGCCCTTTGTGGGAGCAGAGATTTGCGGCACCCATTGTCATGGCCACCACATTTTCTACTTTGTGACGTGTTTAGTAAAGGTTCAAAGAATCAACCAACGCCTTGTACTGCACTTGCCATTATGTATTCGTCGAACAGAAACCTTGCAATTCGGTTTTACCATACAGCATGCAGGACTTCAAGGGCCACAGTTTCATTTTGAGCTGACAAATGCACTGTGTACATTGTGTGCTCACGATCATGCCTGCCAAAAACTGCATTGCTATGCACCGTGGAAGGTGCTTGAATTTCAAACTGAGTGTCGCTTCCTCTCTTCTCAAATGCATCACGCGCCAAGAGGAGAGGATGATGCTCCGCACTGCCACGTGTCGCCACGTGACCACAGAACACCTCTGCAGCACTAGAAACCATGCTGGCAGCCTGAACCATGAATTTTTCTATCAGGAAGCAGCAGTCCTTAGAGAGGACAAACAGCTTCGCGCTTTTCGCCTTATTTTCTTGGTTTTTTCTTCCTTCACCCCACATAATCAGTATGTGGTGAGGGCGTCGTACTGGTGGTGACCCTCGCCTCCTGAAATCCCGGTTTCGCACGGTTGAAACATTTGTGTGTCTGCTAATAATAGACCAATTTCAAATATTCTTGTGGTAGAACACTCCCTACGGCGCACTTAATAACCTCCAGTGTATAACAAAAATTTACCATGTGGCCTGGTGAGGAGATCTTTAAGTGGTGGTCACACGGGTAACTGTGAAGAGCTATCAAAAATCGTTCAGCTACACAAATTCAAAACTTCTTGCAGCACGCTTCTGCTTGTTAGCCATTTACTTATGCAAATCGAAGATAGCTTCTTCCTACCCTACCTGTATCTGAGAACAAGCAACGGCACTTTGCTTGTGGCCTATCGAGATCACTTGCAAGGTATTAACCTTGTTGACGAGACGACATGCTTTTTCACTCACCATCACTTGCAAGGTAAGACTCAGAATGACTACATTTTGTATTAATGAGACTGTCCACCAGCAGTGCTGGCTTCCACTCTATGTCCCAGTGCAATTTGCAAGATGGATTTACAAAAAGAATCACATGTACAGTAGTCCACCGCTGGTGCCCGCAGTTTCAAGTTGATGCCTCAATCTTGCTTCGTGGCAGCCAGTTTATTGATGTCATGGATAAATATGTTGCCTTATACTGCATCTGAAAGCATAGCATTTTATGAACTTAAGTGTTTCAATAGGTTAAAGTATAACTTTTTTTTCTGCAATCAAAGTGGTTCACATTTTTAACCAACTTGAAATAGCAATTTCTCTGCTATCAACTCGAAGCCACATTTTTGGGTCTAGTCAAAATGGATGTTTTTCAAATTGGTGCATTTCATGTCTTTTCTAGGGGAGTGGTTTTGTTGTCATTGTTTGCCAATTGTCAGGAAGCATTATGGTTTACTCCTGTCGTTGTACAACAGCCTCTTATGCCGAACCAGAAATAACTCACTCTAGCCAGCATTTATTTTTTTCTATATCTGTAATAAAAGCAAGAATGCTAAAACTAAGGTACAAATACGTTGACACAAGAGAACAGAAGCGGACAACATGAACGCCAACTATCAACTGAAGGGGAGCACTGTATTGTGCTCAGTGAATGAAACTCGATACTCGGAGCACATGGCTGCCAATGCTTTCTACGTCATACCTTTGCGCTGGGGACACTGAACTAATCTGTTGCAGTGCTCGGTGAAAGTGGGACACTGTTTGAAGTGTTGATTCAGCTAGGTCTTTCTGTGATCATCCAGTGCGCCCCAGTAGCACAAAGTGCACTGGCCACCACGTGGTCCGAGTACCGTATTTCATTTGCTAAGCGCTATACCTACAACTGCTCCACATTAGAAGTAAAACATTTGTTCACCCTGCTTAAATTTAATTTCTTTGGAAAGCTACACATTACCGCCTATGTGACATACGACAGCGTTTAGTCTTCGCAGCACTATTTTAAGTTGTCCCATAATGTGTGCATGTGATCTAGTGGAATGTCACGAATGTAGGGATTTATACGCCCCCCTCCATTTGAATCCTCACCCCCCCCCCCCCCCCGCAAAAAAATTCTTCCGGTAAATCAAAATTCTAAATTAACCCTTGGATCACTGTCTGCCATAAATACTTTATCTCACAGTTTCAGAAAAGCCAGCAGGCCAATGGATCATTGTGAAAATGCGGGAAGCTTATTTCTGTCCGATACTTTGTGATCACTGCAGCAGTGCTCTCTCCTGCTGCAGATGAGATGGGTCTTTTTCTTCAATCCTTTACTGGAGTTTTCTCTCTTGAATAATGTTGATCTCTCTGCCATGTGGGAAAGCTCCTTGTAATTCTGGCACTTCTGCAGGAAAAAGAAGGTGTAAAATGTAACTGGGCAACCATAATTGCTTGAGAAACCA
>JABSTT010005735.1:0-15887 GCA_013339685.2 Hyalomma asiaticum | reverse complement strand
CAAAAAGACGTCTTATTGGGGGATTAACGTCTTGGTTCGCGTGGCTGACGTCTCAAAGACGTAAGCCACGCGAACTAAGCGGGAGCGACATCAAAGGGACAATGAATCCGTCTTGGAAACGTCCTACGCAAGACGGTAAGCAGACGTGGGAGAATACCGCACCCCCCCCTCCCTCCCCACCGGAGATAAAAACGCAGGGCATGGCTCAAAGCGTCGGCGGGCGTCGGCGCAATGCACGGGGCGCCGAGATGTCGCCAGCTGCAATGGGGCCGGGAGGGAGGCGCCAGAATGTCCGGCTCCTTCTCGCCGGTCGCCGGTGGGATGAGGCGAGAGGGCTCAGGCTGGCGCAAACACGCGGAGACGCGAAGCAAAGGCAGATGGCCAGCGTATTGCGCAGTACTGTGCTGAGCATGTAGAACTTCACGCCGGCGGCGGAAACGCCAAAGCATTCGTGCGGCTGCTGCCTCTGGACCGGCTGCCTTTGCGAGCAGTGGGACGTGCTTGTTCCTGCTGCTATCGAACGACCTTTCTCTCTTCCTTCTTTTCCTTCCTTTCTTCTCTTCCACTTTCATATCCCTTATCCCCTCCCCTAAGGCGCTTAGCCATGTCCCCAGCATGGGTGACAGAAATTAGCGTCTCTTCCTTCCTAATAAACCACTACCACTACCACCAAAGGCAGCGAAGCTCGTTTGCGTGGTTGGAGGTGGAGTCAGTGTAGTCAAGTTGTTGGCGGCCGGCTCATCCTTCGTTTCTGGCGAAAATTCCGTTACCGTGCTGCAACTGCTGCGTGTGTTTGTGTGGTGGCATTATGTTCTTTCTACTTTCCTCCTTACGTTAACCCTGGTTCAATCCCGGCGTTTCTGTGACTGGATCCCGCAACACCAATAACTACGTCTCGCCGAAAATAAATGTAAGTACCACATTTGAATGGCTTAGCATGATGCCTGTGAGATCACTCATGTGTTCCGCGGATAGGGAAAATCGGTCTGTGACAGATACAAGGAGGATTAATGCTATGTAAGCTCTAAGATAGTTGACGCATTAAACGCAAAGCAACGCAACTGTTGTTTTATTATTCAGATCACCGTGTATGAATGCATTCTGAAACTTTCTTAGGTCTATGTGCGTGTTCAGCCTGATTAGTGAGTAAGGAGTGCATTGGATTCGTTCCCACCATCCTGTAATTTAGTCGTTACGGGTGGCGAGTGCAGCGCCTGTACAACAATGTGGGATAGTAGTAATTTACTCGTGTCTTACACAGACGAATACATGCAAGTGATATCACGCGTTGTAGGGCAACCGTTGCTGCGCGTTCTTTCACTGTGGCATTGCAGTCGTGAGATTTCAGTTCAGGGCTGCGAAATTTACGTGCATGTGATGTGGATGTGAAAATCGCGCACTGTTTCTTGTGGCATGCCAGCAGAACTGCCGCAGGCAATCATGACGTCTTATGGTGGTGGAATGACTTCTCGCAGCTCAGCATTCATATGAGCATGAGTGTCGTTGTGCTCGTTCTCGGTCGTATTTAAACTTTGTCAGAGGCATGTTACTCGTTTGCGAATGTTCGTTATTATTATTTCTCGTTGTCCACGCTGTTGCGTTTTTCTGCATTTTGGGGTTCGTCATTCTTGCAGACCGCAAATACTAAAACAATTACACGACCTGTTATCTCGTTCCACAGTATTGTTACAGGGACGCTGTTGTGCACAGTAGATTTTTGGTATGCCATAACCTCTCCAACTTAATGAGCAAACAGACAATTCATTGTCTGTTTGCTCATTAACTTGTTTTTAACAAATAAAGAACGAGCCCTTGACCCCTTCCCTTTCGTTATAAGCTGTCCAGTGTTTCACGTGGTACGGACTGGGGAGTGAAGACTTGAACCAGGTTGCTGGGCTGATAGCGCAGGACAGAGATGATAAGGGGACGAACAAGGAACTAAATTAATACGGCGGGCTATGGGTGAGCGGCGTGTTACGACGACCTATACATGAACGTTTGGGCGTATTTTGTTTATTTTTTTTATATATTACGGGCGCCGCCAGCTTGTCCGGTGCCGGGATCTAGCGGTGCAGGCCTATACCTATATCGTCAAATCAAAGTCACGGTGCCATTCAACAGTTTTCTGCGGAACGTTTGACATTTTCCTCCTACCCCGCGGCATACTCGCTATCCCAAATGAGCCATATTTCGTTGCATTGTACTAACTTCACTATTGCTTCATGGAAGGCCGTTTGTGCAGGCGAACTCGAAGCCACAGCGAAAATTTGTTGATGCTATGCACAGCTGTTGTGCGCAGTCACTGTGCGCGTCGATCGCGCGACCTTGAAGGTCCCATTTAGTAAAGGAACCCTGCAACATTTGTAATCTCGATGGCAAACGATGCCTAACAGTCGTGGAGGTTATTGTGAACGTGTGAGCCAAATATTATTGAGCTGCGTGCACCAGGAAATTTTTTATTTGGTTTCAAACACAGCTGTAATTCACATTGCTCTTCGTTCCAACAAATGTCACTAGGCCGTGGACTACTTTGCTCGAGGCAGATATATCACTGGCTGAACTTATGGTCACCGAAAGGTAGTCTGGAATTATATGTTTGTTCATTTCGCATTAAAGAAATAAAGGCAATCTGAGTGCCTGTCTTTAAAAAGGCCGAGGTGAGCGACGGGACCTAATCGTTGGCGCCAGTGACGTTACTTGTTGAAAGAAGAGCAGGCAAGTCGTGGGTCGGTGCTGCTAGTGACGTCACTTGTTGAAAATTAGCAGGCGATTACATGATGTATTTAAAATGAAACTGCAAATCCACTGCTGCTTGCAGCACAATAACATTTGGCTCACACGTTCACAGAAGCCTCAAAGACTGATTGGCACTGTTTGCTCAGTGTGTTCAAAAAGTGTTGCAGGCACCCTTTCATACCGAGTGCGCAGTTAGCACGTAAGCACGCCTCAAAGAATATTCCCACCGTCTAAGTGTGAAGCATGTGTGTCACTCGATTTCTACATGCTGCGTATGGGAATGCGTCCAAAATAAACTACGAATCAGTAATGTGCAGTTTAACGTTCACGAGTCACATACTATTCGGCGGTGGTAGCATCAGCAGATGCATCATGCTTCCTGCGGAGACGGCCCGAACACTGTATAAATGAGAGAGACATAGACACAGCGCCTTTCCCGCAGGCCGGCTGTTGTATCCTGACTTCTTTCTTCTCTTCCTTTTCATCGGTGGGCATCTAGCACGAGCGTCCAAGCTTTGGCGGAGCTCGCTGAGCTTCGTATATATGTATGTACATAGGTATATGTACTACATACAATCCTGGGAGTGTTAGATTGTATGTGCACATATACCCGATAGAAGGGACGGGGCGGGACGACCGCCTTCCCACAGAAGGCAGGTTTGTCTTTTCGTCCACTAAAATTCCTTTATACTTACTCCACAAGATAATACTGCAATTAATAACCCAAATAACTTCTCCTATGCTTTCCTAGGCTTCATAGTTTGTTGCTTCGTTATATATATATATATATATATATATATATATATATATATATATATATATATATATATATGGTGCAGGCAGCAGTGCAGAAGAACCAGGCACTCGAGGAAAATTCATTTTGGGTGTTTATCTATTGCAAGTTGCAGGATATTATGAACACTTCCTGTAAAGGGCGCAGTCTATGACAGAGATGCATTTCAAATTTCGTTCCTCAAAGCACAGTTGTAGAACAGCTTTATAGAAAATAACGGCCCCATTTTTTTTTCCTTTGCAGGAATACATGCGGTTTAATTGGCGGTTGTACGCATAACCTGATAAGGCACCAACTGCGTTCTACCACGGCCCAACCGCGGTTCTACATTGAAAGCTTTTCCGCGACGGCGGTTTCAGCGTGTCATATGATGCCAGTCGCATCGTATTCACCAGCTGCACTAAGCCTGGACACTACAACTAGTTTTTGACGAGTGTGAACGTGAACTGGTTGCGCGTTTGGTGGAGGTTGCATTCTCAAAGGAGTTGGCTGTTCGAAGTGTTTTGTTTAATGACTAGGTATAAGGTAACAGTGTTTTTTCTAAATGTGAAACAAGGCGAAATCCGGAGAGTCTCAGCTTAATCCTGCACATGTAGACCTGATGGTTATTTGAAGTCCCTTTTAAGAATAGCTTCATGTGCTGGGTGCCAAAATCTTCTTTTTCTTTTTTGGCTTCCAACTGATGCTTGCCAGTCTGATCGCCGTTCATGTCAGATTTGCATAGATGTGCGTAATACAGTGCTTTGTAGAGAGCCACATCTGTATTTTGTATATGTAATTGAGAATATTGCTTCCTTTTCTTTTTGTTTTTCGTCGCCTCAACACTGTCTCCACTGTATTCGACTTCGAGCACGTATGTTGCTTCATTATGAAACGGAGGTTGCTTCGATGTGAGAGATTGTGCACTTCATTGCGACGTTGTTCATTATACCGATTTTGTTAATATTTCATGCGCTAATTTCTTTGAAGGCCACTTTGGTCAATATTCATCGACACTTGATTGATGTTTTTGGCTGTCTTTTAAAGTATGCCTCATTACATCACCTGATGTCCTAGACAAATTTTCACTTTCATGTCTGCGTCATATTTGAGTTCTTTTGTTTATATTCCTTGATTTTATGCGGTGAAGACACTGCATAACGTGATTGAAAGCGGCTATCACACAGTAATCCATTGTTCTGTCTCTGCTCATATAACCGGATGCGCTGCTCTCATTGGGAAAAGCGCATAGTCGTTTGGCTGTTGATTATTTTGTGACTACTAGTGTGCTCTTTATGTAAGCCTCTAGCCGTTAATAAGTTCCAAATATATTTAAGGTATTTCTTCTGCAGTTCCTTTTGAATATTTGGGGTTTTGTTTTTCTCGCATTTATCGTTTTCTTATTTTTTTAACTTGCAGTTAGTTTCTCAATAAAATGCTGATGTAGCAGTGTTTCGACTTCGTGATCATTGGCACAGAGGCCTCCTTGTTAGGCCGCTTGCCATGAAGCTGTCTATCCTTCACTGTAGAAAGATATGTCATTACTATTTTTGGTAGGTTTACTTCATATTCTACAAATTACATGCTAGGTTGATTTTTGCATTCATGACAACCAATTTCCATCCATGATTGATTTTGCATTCATGCCAAGACTGATGAAGCCTTTGTTGAGATCTGTGCACCTACCTTACTGCACTATTTTTGCCCTGTTGCACTCATTGCTGATGCCTTTAACCACGAGAAAAAAAAGTTCCAGGCAAGTGCGATGCCAGGACTTGCTAGGACGTAACTGCGAAAGAATACGGCTGGCACTACCCCCACTCTGTAGCACCGAAAAGATTATGGTGCACCTGGTAACATAGCAGGTCGCAGCTACTACCACAAAGGCAGGGACGGCGTCCGCGGATGGGGGTGCCCCCCAAAATTATGATCCCGTTGACACCTTCAGAACCACAGAGTTAATGCCTTAGGGGCGCAAAAAATGTCTTGTGGTTATTTGCACCCCTAAGGCGTTCGCTTACACTCTGAGGGTGGTAACCAGATCAAAATTTTGGTGGGCGCGTCCCGTTCCCGAACACGATTCCTGCTTCTTTTTCAGATTACGGCTAACGTTTCAGGATCAGCTTTTTGATGACGTCTTTGGTAAGTCTTTAAACGGGTTCAGAAATCCCGGTAAATGGCATTATTGGAGGCTCCCCCAAGCCGCCGAAAAGACCAGCTTTTTGATGACGTCTTTGGTAAGTCTTCAGACGGATTCAGAAATCCCGGTAAATGGGATTATTGGACGCTCCCCCAAGCCGTCGAAAAGACCAGCTTTTGATGACGTTTCAAAGACGTTCAGGAAACGTCTCGTATATGTGCAACAAGACGGACATTAGACGAGATATACGACGTCTTCTAGACCAAAACTTCTTACGCGTGCCGTCTCTGAGACGTCGTTAACGTCTCGGATATCCGTCTCGAAGACGTCTTAAATCCTTTGTGTGATAGCTGGGTATCCACAAGAGAGGTGACATATGGGAGTTAAAGGATTACAGAATTGACTTTTACTAATGACTTACACGAGTATCTTGATAACGGTTTTTTTACTGATTGTATTTTTCTAGATTTTTCGAAAGCATTTGACAGGGTTAAACATGTTTTGCTTCTACATAAACTTAGCGCTTTAAAAATTGACCCTGGAATACTTGGCTGGATTCAATCTTTCCTTTCTTTCCGTTCTCAATTTGTTGTAGCTAATGACTCCACATCTAACACGGCTCCAGTTGAATCAGGTGTTCCTCAAGGGTCTGTTCTGGGTCCTCTTTTATTTTTAATATATATTAATGATATACCAGAAAACATTTCCTCAAAAATTTGCTTATTCGCGGATGACTGCGTTATATATCGTAAAATTAATGATGCCTCTGACATAGCAATCCTTCAATCCGACTTAAACAACATCCATAAGTGGTTTCTCACTGGGTGCATGGAGCTCAACAATAATAAGTGTAAACCGATGCGCATTTCTCATTCTAATACAACCTGCTCTCCCTAACGCACTAAATAACTGCCCCCTCCAATCTCTCACAAGCTACCGTTATCTAGGCGTTCATATAGCGAACGACCTCTCTTGGAAGCAGCACATACAATACATAACATCAAAAGCTAACCGCTCATTAGGATACTTGAAAAGAAATTTTTCTCTAGCACCTACGCCGTTGAAACGACTGCTATATATAACCTACGTCCGCCCCAAACTGGAATACGCCTCATGCATTTGGGATCCTCATCAAGTCACATTAATTAACGAAATTGAATCGGTTCAAAGTCGCGCTGTACGTTTCATCCTCGCTAATTATCACCGCACTGCTAGCGTTACATTAATGAAGAGTACGCTCCTTATCCCATCACTCTCTCTTCGCAGAAAGGAATCGCGCATTTCATTATTTCATAAAATCTATTACCACAACCCAATTCTTCGTTCACTCTGGATCCACCCGGCACCGTACCATTCAGCTCGCCATGATCACATGCATAAAGTCGATGTACCTCGTCACAACACCATAGCATGTTCACAATCATTCCTTCCTAAGACCTCAATCGATTGGAATAACCTACCTGCATCATTGGTAAAAATCACTGACCCCACTCGTTTTAAGAATGCACTAACAGTAAACTTGAAATCGTGAATTATTCCAACGGGTATAACTATTATTGGTATTGATTGGCTGTTTTCTTTATGTTTTGTTTTTTTTATTTTTTTTATTTCCAATGTCTGTTAATACAGTGTATTCTTTGCGTGTAATATTTACTATTATGTAGCATCATTATCTTTTCTGTAATGTGTTTACATGATCCTGTGCTTACTTTCCTGCATTTATTTCTGTTCAACTGTATTTCCGCCCCTCCCCTCTATAATGTACTAATGTACCCTGAGGGTATCACAAATAAATAAATAAAAAAATAAAGAAATCAGCCTACTCCCAGTAATATACAAGCTATTTACAAAGGTAATTTCTACGAGGATAAGAGGAACACTAGACTTTAACCAACCGAGAGAACAAGCTGGTTTTAGGAAGGTTACTCGACAATGGACCACAGCCACGCTATTAACCTAGGAACTGAGAAGTGCGCGGAAATAACCAACCTCTTTATATGGCGTTTATCGACTACGAGAAAGCGTTCGACTCAACAGAAATACAAGCAGATCTAGAAGCTCTACGTAGACAGGGGGTACCTGGCGTATACGTGAATACCATAAACAACATATACAAAGATTGCACAGCCACACTACTCCTACATGAGAGAAGCAGAGAAATCCCGATCAGGAGAGGTGTGAGACAGGGAGATACAATATCCCCGATGCTATTCACTGCATGTTTAGAGGAAATCTTTAAACGTCTAGACTGGGAAGAAAACGGAATTCGAATAGACGGAGAATATCTAAGCAATTTAAGATTTGTAGACGACATTCTGCTCTTTAGCAATGATGGGGACGAATTAGAAAACATGATTCATGACCTAAACAGGGAAAGTATTCAAACTGGATTAAAAATGAATAGGCAAAAGACCAGAGTTATGCTCAAAAGCTTAGCTAAGGAACAGGAATTTAAAACCAACAATGACCCCTTACAATGTGTAACGAATATGTATACCTGGGACAGTTAATAGCAGGAACTCCTACCCAGGAAAAAGAAATTCTCCGCAGAATAAGGATGGGCTGGAGCGCATTCGGAAGGCATTACGAAATCATGACTGCAAACTTACCGCTCGCACTAAAGCGAAAAGTATTCAATCACTGCATTCTATCAGTACTAACGTACGGTGCAGAAACGTGGAGGATAACGAAAAAACTAGAGATGAAACTAAGGAGCACACAACGTGCAATGGAAAGAAAAATGATAGGGGTATCACTAAGAGATATAAAACGAGCGAGATGGATCAGAGAACAGACAGGAGTAGCCGATATTATCTTATCAATTAAAAGAAAGAAGTGGACCTGGGCAGGACATGTCATGAGGAGGAAGGATAACAGGTGGACAGTAAGGGCGACGGAATGGATACCAAGAGAGGGAAAACGCAACAGAGGTAGGCAAAAGGTTAGATGGAATGATGAATTTAAAATGTTTGCGGGCATAAAGTGGAACCAAGTCGCTCAGGATAGGGTGGATTGGAGATCGTCCTGCAGTAGACTTAACAGGCTGATGATGATGATGATGAGGGAGATTTCTGCTCAGATTGCTGACCCAACTAGTATAGCCCATCAGGAGAGTTACGCTAGCGCTTATAATCGCAGCACTATGCTCAAAGCTTTGAAAGTTGGCGACCAATCCTGCTTTTCGACAATGATCGGAATTTCAAGATGTCACTTAAGTGGCTGGGCCCATTCAAAGCAGTTAGACGTGAGCGTGAGCACTTCTACCGTGTCGAAACAGCTGTGGGTAGAGTGAAAATTTTTCACGACAATTACACCAGACCGTATTATGGAAGGCTTAGCCATATTGCAGTCGTGTTCGATGAACACTATGACATTGGGGAGGTGCAATATTGCCCTCTACTGGCGAGTATCAAGCGCGAAGAGTTACTGGTGACTAGACAGAAAATTGCTCATTGTGATGACGACGCGCAGGTCAAAATAAAGGCGGTGTTACAAAGACATCGCATGCTCTTTCACGTCACTCCAGGCATAGCGAAATTTGACGAGCATAGAATATATATAGGACCGGGTCGCCAGCCAAGTAAGGCGTTTCCTTATCGGATGTCGGAACTAATAAAGAGATCAGCCCGAAAGTCGACAAACTTTAGGCTTCGAACATAATCTATCCTACGGCGAGTCAATTTGCACACCCAGTTGTATGCATGGGGAAAAACGGTACAACTATCCTCATGTGCGTGGAGTACAAGCGCTAAATGCCGTCAGCAAGGTGGATGCATTCGCTATGATGACTCCCCAGGAGTGAATTTTTAGACTAGGGAGGGCGCATTTCTTTACAGTAGTGGACCTTTGGCACGGGCACTGGCAGGTGCCTAAGGAAGAAACGAGTCAGAAATTCACTGCATTTTAACGCATCAGGGTCAGTACGCATGGAAAGTGATGCTTTCGGGCTAAAAAATTCCGCGGCCATCTTTCAGAGAATGCTGAATATACTCTTGTCACAGCACCAAATATATGCACCACATAGCTGGGCGACATTGCTATTTTTTCTAGCAATAGCGAATAGCACTTAAAACACCTGGACATTATTTTCCATGTATTAGAGAAGGTTGGGCTGAAAGCAAGTCCAGAGAAATATCAATGATTGCTTCATCCAATATGTAATACCTATAGCATATTGTCACGCACACTCCAATAACAAGTGTTTAATTCGATAGGTTAAAGTAGACGAACTTATGCCTTACACAAAACAATAAACTGGAAGCGTCCCAGTAGCACCTGAGCGAACGCTGTCCAACTCGCTCAAGATGCACACCTCCTCTTCTGCTCTTTCTACCCTGGGCGGTGCGTGCACCTCCGTTGACCGAGAGAAGCAGTCACGTGCTGCCCGCCTCTCATTCGCGCGAAGTCCGTGAACCATCGGGAGACGCAGGAAACAGCTGGCGCGTAACTTGAGCATTGATGGCGGCATTGTCCCCCTTCCAACAGTGCATCGTCTCGATGCATGACGCGAGGTCCTTTGAAAACTCCAGCCGTAGTGTTGCTGGCGAAAACGGTCATCGTACAGCAAGGTTGTCCTTCGTCTGGTTATTGTCTGTCATAATAGGGCTTCATATGGACTACGTGCACAGTTTCTGTGCGATGCCGCCGTCTTGATGATGTTACTTGCCCTTCCGCGACAACTTCGTAAGTCAGAGGGCAGAGTTCGCAAAGTACTCTCTAAGGCCCAAAATAACGACGGAGTAGCTTTTCGGAGAGGCCGCGTACCCGTATGGGAGTCCACACCCACACTTTGTCGCCTGGGGCGTACATGACGTCACGTCGTCGCAAGTTGTACCTATGTGCGTTGTCATAGAGTTGGCGGCATGCCTGATTATTCTTATATTTTGTATAAAGTTGCTGCGTCCGCTCTGTTACGAATGTTTGTCAAGTCCGAACCTTATTTTCGTCAGTGCACGAGCATGCATACGTGCTCGCTGAATCGCGCTGTAGTTAACCTAACTTCGCAGCCCACAAGCGGGGGCCTACGTGCCGCATGTTTTGCCTCTCTTTTGCTTTTCGCAGCTCAAGGTGTCCTCTACTAAAGCCACAGCCTTTGAGCTTCGTTTTGTATATCTGTAGCTGCTTCTCGCCTTCGGTACGACCCTTAGCAATACTGAAGTTGTTGGCGTACGTGCCTCTTGCTTTGGTTGCGTTTTATTTTTTGTCGCTTCAAGGTCACCCCATGCATGGCCAGAACGTGGCCTTTCTTTTGGTTGTTTGTTATTTTTCGTGACACCAAGATGGCGGCCACGCAGTGTGAGAGTAACATGCCGACGTGCTCATCCGTTTTCTGTGTGGACTACCTGCGGCGCTTTTGTGTGTGTGTGTGGTGCTTTGGGCTGTGACACTGAGTGAGCCGGTGATCAGAAGCGCCGTTCAACCCTCTCCCGAAAGCTATATAACGCGCTCTGCCGCCCGCCTAGGGCAGACCGCCAAACGGAGGGAAAGAGTCCGCCGCGCGTCTCCCGAGGAACGATTCGCCGCCTCCCCGCATCCCGAGACAACGCACCTGCAGCCCCGGAAGAGATCATCTTCGAGGGCCGCACTCTTCGGCCGTCGTCTTCGCGGATGGAGGGTCGCCGCATTCCCCGGTCAACTGTATGTTTCTTCAAACTATGAACTCTCTTATTTTCGCCTGCCAATCCTTGGACTCTCGTCATAATCTGTATAAGCGAGAGTTTTGGCTCCCATCCGTAACTTCTTTAAATATGTTCCGTTCTTTCGCTGCCTGTTAATTTGTAACTTCAACTCTTTACAAGTGTCCTCATTGTTTGGTATTGTTCCCCGTATCGATCTTATAAATTTTTGTTTCGTTCTGCTGACGTGCCTCCGTCTCAGTCACTGCGTTTGCTTACCGGCTCTGCCGGGCATCAATCGACCTCACCCCCCATTGCCACGCCTCGGTGATTGCCTCGCGCAATCGTGGAGACTGTGACAATTAAACTGGCGTCCGCGACGTAGGACTGATTGATGCAAAGGGAACGTGGTGAACTGAGATGGAATTCTGCTGTGTTTTAGAGAGATTGAGCGTTAGTGTAGAGTGTTGTGCACGGTTGAGTTGCATGATTGAGTTGCACGGTTTATTTAGTGCCCGATTGAGAGTGTTTGAGCTTCTGTTCACGTTAGCTGAAGTACGTAAAAGTGAAACATGGATTTGGAACGGTTAATATCCATGGGTAGCCAGCTTGGCCTGACGAACGCAGAGCTCAGGAAATGGGTAGAAGATAAGCATCGCGAGGAGCGAGCGTTCGCGCGACAAGCAGCGAGGAGGAGCGCGTAGCCGCGAGGGAAGCTGACCAACGACAGATGCAGCTTATGAGTTTGAAAATAGAGTGTCAGCGACTAGAGAAAGAGACTAGAGAAAAGGAAGGGAGTCGGGAGAGAAGCGACTTAAGGATGGATGCGAGTAAACTCCTTATGCCCTTCGACGAGAGGAAGGATGATTTAGACGCGTATATAAGACGGTTCGAAAGCCTGGCAGAAAGTCAGAAGTGGCCCGAGGGTCAATGGTCGACAGTTTTGGCCACTTGCTTGAGTGGAGAGGCACTGAGTGTCTATGGGTGTTTGCCACCGGGTGATGCAGCAGATTATGCGAAGGTGAAGCAAGCACTTTTCAAGGGATTTCGTTTCACGGCGGACGGTTTCCGGGATAAGTTCAACTCTGGCAAACCGGCGGACGGGGAAACCGCAGTTCAGTTTTCGGCACGCCTCACCCACTATTTTGACCGCTGGATCGAGCTCTCCGGTACGAAGGCTGACTACGAGGATGTTCGAGAGCTGCTAATTAAGGAGAAGTTTTTGCATGGGTGTCACCCTAACATGGCCCTATATCTAAGAGAGAGGAAGGTGAAATCGCTAGAAGAGACGCTGGAGCTAGCGGACCAGTTTTTGGAAGCTCAAGGGAGCGTGAACCTCTCCGAAACAAAAGAAAGCCGTGACGATGCTGTGAAGCCACGAGGTGATGACAGGAGAAATGATCCCGGCAGAGCACACCGCTGTTATCTTTGCAACCGCGGCGGGCATCACGCTTCGCAGTGCCGGACGTACTCCGCAAACAATAACAGCGTCAGGTGTTTCCGGTGCGGACGAACGGGTCACACGTCAAACGCGTGCCGATCATTGCTGAACAACAGGCCGCAGGCATCGTCTGTGTACTCGTCCGTTAAATCGCAAATCAGGAGGCCATTCACGATGGCTACGTCGTGCTCAAGAATGGAGGGAATATCCCTGTCCGTGAATGCGTTAATGGCGACGCGCTTGAAGTCTCTAGTGGACGGACTGCCAATGGTGACTGGCACGTTAGAAGACAGAACGACTTCGGTGTTGCGCGACAGCGGGTGCAATACAGTGATCCTGAGGAGAGAGCTCATCCGCGACGACCACCTCACGGGTGAGAAGAGTCCAGTTTACCTGGTGGATGGAACTGTTAAGATGCTGCCCGAGGCGCAGGTTGAGATCGATACCCCGTACTTTTCCGGGGCGATTACGGCGCTATGCATATCAGACCCGCTCTACGACCTGATAATCGGGAATATTGAAGGCGCGAGAGCACCAGATAACCCTAAAGAGGCAGGTGAACGGGCAGTCGACGACGAGCGCGCCAAGAGAGAAGCTGTTGCGGCAGCTGTCACTCGCGCCCAGGCGAGGAAGCAACCCCAGAGGTTCCAAACACTGAAAACCCCCGATGTCGCAGTCCAACCACGAGAGAAGAATTATGCAGGCGAGCAGGAAGAGGACGAGACACTCAAGCCATGCTTTTCCCATGTTGGCAAGGCACTGACTTGCAGAAATTGGGAAAGCAAAATTGAATTCAAGCGTGAAAATGGGCTACTCTACCGAACGCACACGGAGAAAAGTGGGCAGGTAGTGCGTCAGCTCGTCGTCCCAAAGTACCGCCGCTCTGAAGTACTGAAAGCGGCCCACAAGGGAATAATGGCAGGACATCTGGGTGCACAAAAGACAAAATACCGAATTTTGGAGGAGTTTTTCTGGCCAGGAATCACTGCGGACATGAAGATGTTTGTCGCCTGTTGCGATATCTGCCAACGGCGAAGTCCAAAGGGCAGAAAAGCATTTCATGCCAATTTGCTCAAACCGCATGAAGGGCGGGAGAATAGGCCAGCAGAAAAAGTTGGTATTGCTATTTGCGGCGTCACGGAGAAGGAAGGCGATGGGGCGATTCCGGTTCCAGCATTGGAACAGTCTGAAACGATGGAGACGTTCACAGGCTTTCAGATGAACTGGAGGTGGAGAAGAAAAAGCAACTTCGGGTTGTCATTTCGGCAGGCTCCACCCGGTGGCGGACGCTAGCAGGAAGCTACTCCCCAGAGAAGCAGCTTACAGCACCATAGAGAGAGAGTGCTTAGCCTTAGTCTGGGGGGTTCAAAAGTTTGTCTACCTTTTTGTATGCTGTGCATTTCCTAGTGCAAATGGACCACCAACCGCTTAGTTACATCCAAAGAGTAAAGCACCTAAATAGCCCCGTATTGCGTTGGAGCTTGATACTCCAGGAATACCAATTCAGCATTGAACATATCAGAGGCAGGGAAAACGTAGGAGCGGATTACCTCAGTCGGCTGCAAACTTAGCATGGTATTCCTTCGCAGTGTATAGGCATTCAAATACGATGTTCGTAATGTGTCGAAATGAAATGAATGACCTTAGTTGATTGATTTGTGGGGTTTAACGTCCCAAAACCAGTTCTGATTATGAGAGACGCCGTAGTGGAGGTCTCCGGAAATTTCGACCACCTGGGGTTTTTTAACGTGCACTGACATCGCACAGCACACGGGCCTCAACATTTCGCCTCCATCGAAATGCAGCCGCCGCGGCCGGGATTCGATCCCGCGACCCTCGGATCAGCAGCCGAGTACCTTAGCCACTAGACCACCGTGGCGGGGCAATGACCTTAGTTAGCTCCTGTGTCCTGTGTATGCTTTATCCTTATTTTTTGTACAGGCCTGCGCGCCGCCTTCTGTGAGTGTAGAATATTATGTTATAATATTCCGAAGTGGGGGCCGTGTCACAGAGTTGGCGGCATGCCTGATTATTCTTATATTTTGTATAAAGTTGCTGCGTACGCTCTGTTACAATGTTTGTCAGTCCGCACCTTATTTTGGTCAGTGCACGAGCATGCATACGTGCTCGCTGAATCGCGTTGTAGTTACCCTAACTTCGCAGCCCACAAGCGGGGGCCTACGTTCCGCATGTTTTGCCTCTCTTTTGCTTTTCGCAGCTCAGGGTTCCTCTACTAAAGCCAGAGCCTTGAGCTTCGTTTGTATATCTGCAGCTGCTTCTCGCCTTCGGTACGACACTTAGCAATACTGAAGTTGTTGGCGTACGTGCCTCTTGCTTTAGTTGTGTTTTATTTTTGGCCGCTTCAAGGTCACCCCATGCATGGCCAGAACTTGGCCTTTTTTTGGTTGTTTGTTATTTTTCGTGACACCAAGGTGGCGGCCATGCAGTGTGAGAGTTACATGCCGACGTGCTCATCCGTTTTGTGTGTGGACTACCTGCGGCGCTTTTGTGTGTGTGTGTGGTGCTTTGGGCTGTGACACTGAGTGAGCCGGTGATCACAAGCGCTGTTCAACCGTCTCCCGAAAGCTATATAACGCGCTCTGCCGCCCGCCTGGGGCAGACCGCTAAACGGAGGGAAAGAGTCCGCCGCGCGTCTCCCGAGGAACGATTCGCCGCCTCCCCGCATCCCGAGACAACGCACCTGCAGCCCCGGAAGAGATCTTCTTCGAGGGCCGCACTCTTCGGCCGTCGTCTTCGTGGATGGAGGTCGCCGCATTCCCCGGTCAACTGTATGTTTCTTCAAACTAGAACTCTCTGATTTCGCCTGCCAATCCTTGGACTCTCGTCATAATCTGTATAAGCGAGCGTTTTGGCTCCCATCCGTAACTTCTTTAATTATGTTCCGTTGTTTCGCTGCCTGTTAATTTGTAACTTCAACTCTTTACAAGTGTTCTCATTGTTTTGTATTGTTCCCCGTATCGATCTTATAAATTTTTGTTTCGTTCCGTTGACGTGCCTCCGTCTCAGTCACTGCGTTTGCTTACCGGCTCTGCCGGGCATCAATCGACCTCACCCCCCATTGCCACGCCTCGGTGATTGCCTCGCGCAATCGTGGAGACTGTGACATGCGTGGAGTTGCTGTTGCTGTTGAATTCGATATCGTGCTAGTTGTCTCGCCTCTTC
>JABSTT010005734.1:0-15887 GCA_013339685.2 Hyalomma asiaticum | reverse complement strand
AAACAAGGAACTGAGTTGTGTACAACACTCTTGAATGACGACTCTAGCTGTACATGCTGCAACCGGGCGAATTTGGTGTGCGCTTGCGGTACTGAGGAGAAACCCTGTAGGCGGCGCTTTGACTTTACGAAGAGAGCGGCAAAGTTTCTGAGTAATCACAGATATAGTAGCACCTGTATCCACGAGCGCAAGTGTTCGTAAACCTTCAACAAAACTTCTATTACGTTTGCGGGGGACAAGCGAGGACTTACACAGGTCGCCGACGACGCAGCTCGTGCCTCCGGAGCTGCGACAGTCAGTTTTCCGTCTCATTAGGGCTGGGTCGGCGACAAATAGGCGATAGAGAGCGACGACGCGGTGAGGGTGAGCGGCGGGAGGGGAAGGGTCGGAAGTCTGAGTCAGGAGGAAGGCCGCGTGCGTAGACTGCAGGCGATGTGTAACATGGGGGCCGAAAAGAATAGTCGCGGAATCTGGGTGCCCGATTGGCTGCAGAGAAGCGCCGATAACACAATCGCGCGACGTGACCCGGTATTCCGCAAGCGTAGCGAATCGGTCGGTTGTCGTCAGTCCACCATGGGTTTACGATATGCTGCTGTACACTAGGAAATGGCACTGGTGACTTCCGAAACGGCTGAGCGGCCAACGCTTGCAGTTGTCGTGGTGGCCTTGCAGCAGCCGCCGCGTAAGTGAGTGGTGCGGAAACAGGTGCAGGCTGAGGGGCGAATGGCAGGGCCTCGGAAACCTGCTCCTGAATAACTCTCTGATAGACGGTGCGAGACCGCGCGTAGGCACTTCTGGCTTCGGCATATACGATACAGAGGAGAGCTGGCGTGCCACTTCTAGACGCATGTATTCTTTGATTTGCGACAGCAGCGTACTGTGGTCTCCATCGATGGTTAAGGTGTTGAGGTCGTCCGTCGTGCTAGGCCGCCGAACTAAGGCGCGCTGTTTATGCAGCTCGTCGAAGCTCTGGCACACGATCGTAAGCTCAGCCACGGTTCGTGGGTCCTTTGCCAACAGCATTTTAAGGCATCGTCGTCAATGCGATTCAAGATGTGCTTAATGTTCTCTTGCTCTCTCATTGATGGATTCAGGCGCTTACAGAGGTCGATGACGTCCTCGATGCAGATGGAAAATGTTTCCCCCTGCTGCTGTGCTCGTGCACAGAGGCACTGTTCGGCGCGTAGCTTGCGCATGTCGGAGTGGTCGAACAGTTGTGCAAAATGCTTCTTGAACGCACTCCATGTAGCGAAGTCGGACTCATGGTTGTGGTACCACAGGATTGCTGTCTATTTTTTAAATAGAACGACACATTTTGCAGATTAGATGGGTCGTCCCACTTATTGTGGCCGCTCCCCTTCTCGAACGTCGTCAGCCAATGTTCCACATCGTAGTCATCGGCTCCGCTGAAAAAGGACGGGTTGCGCTGCCGCAGCGCGCCGTTTACGATGACAGGCGGAGGTTGTGGTGCTGCTGGCTGGACGGGTTCGTCTGCCATTGTCATGATAGCAGGCAGCGTCCGACTTCGTAGTTCCAGGTTTGATTACCCAGCACTTCCACCACTTTGGAAGGGGGTTTATTAGCTTTTGATAGCGGATGGACAGGCGGTGCGACGATGGCAGCAGTCTCAGTTCTGGCCAGCGTCGTCAGCTCGAGAGATCAGGGCTCGTGCCTCTTCCTCAGACCGTGTCCCACTGCACTGCGTAGTTTCGTGCTTCCCCACCACACTTACTCTAATTATAGTTGTCACTTCTTCATACCTTTTGAAAAGTAGTGTGCTGTTTTGAGGCATTGCGCTTTCTATGCTTCCATCAGGCAATAACCAATGCATACAGAAAAAACGAGGGGGCATTCAAAGTTGCCCTTGCCAGGCCTGGGAAAGCTATATTGCTTTGTGTCTGATGAACCGACCGCCAGCTGAGAGGTGCCCCGCGGTTTCAGCCAACGCCCGTAGGCGGGGGCATGCTGGGCTGACCTTACTGATCTGCTATGGCAGTTGATTTGTGTGGTTGTACTGCGCATTCACTGATGACCAAAGCATGCCTTATGTCAGGACGAACCGATTCTAACACGTAATCATCGATCGCGGCCTCTGCTGGAGTCCTCAAGAGGCCCACTTAGAGGAGCTTCGGATGGAAGTTTGTAATCTGTTCAGATTTCTAGGAAGAAAGACTTCGCGTACCTTAGTGCATGCAGCGACGTATGTAACAGGGCGCTCTTTCTCGGGTATCTGCGATACAGGCGGCCTCTGACCAGTCTCTACCAAATAACATCCGCATAATCGAAAGCTTGCAGGCAGGCCTAGTCAGATAGAATTATTGCTTCGTCACTGCTATGTTTGTCAACCTCGCACACAGTTGCGAATGCAAACTGCACAGTCAAGACTCATATTGCTATAAAAGCACTCAGTAAGCACGTAAGACACTCTGCTTGGGCGCCTGTTCATCATCTAGCTTCGCTGCAAGACCCACCACGGGCCTCCTTTTGCCAATGTCGAGCCCCACCGTACGTTCCTTTGATGAGGTTACACAACTTCAGCGATAGTTCCGGTTCCTCTGTGGTATTTGGCCCAACCGCGAGGTTGGCCAAAAGAACCGGGGCTCTGATAGAAGCCCAACTTTCGTCTCCAGCACTCAAGCTATTGCCATTGTTGTACGAGGCACAACAAACAAATTATATATCAATGCTTCAGCAACGGTGAACGGGTGTGCGAGGTTGGTGACGCCTCCCGCTAAAGACATTATCGTAAACACTACGCTGTCTCACCAGACTACACAAACTGCTGCTATTCGCTGCTATACGAGGACCATTTCGCCCTATTTTTGATGAACCTCTGAAGAAATGGAGTGCGTTCCATAACTCTTAGGCTGCGCTTCAATGCTTGCTTTCTGTCCTAGACGCTGATCCTACTAACATCTAACTGTTGTTGCGCCACCTCTTCGAGTATGGACACAACATCACGCAGCAGTGGATACCATACCACTGTGGTAGCATGGTCAAAGCACGTTACGATGCAGTTCCTCGGTTTGCACACGTGCAAGGCTTGCAAGATGCCATACCGCTGTCAAGAACAGACGAATTCACAGGAATTTGTGCCCTTCGAAATGCCTGGTGTTTCACACTTTCTCGCTCTTCTCCTTTCTTGTGTCATATCAGAACCAATGGAAAGGGAGGAGATGATAGCGAGTACGCTGATAGCGTGTCGGTGAGAAGGGAGCCATGCCAGCAGAATATAAACGGACAGAAGCAATTTGGATGTGGGCTGCGGTTGTAAAAAGCTGTCGGACCCTTAAGCGTCGCCTTATGAGTTCAACGCGATACCGATGCGTGGCCCCATTCTCATCGCGCTCTTGCGCTCGCCATGCTCTTTAGTGGCTTAGCCACGTAAATATCATGACACCACACTTGTTATTGTATATCTTTATTCGTGGAATTGAGATTGCGAATTACTGCAATGTAATGGGCAAAGTACACAGTGGAGGTGCGCCTTCAAAGCTCGCCGATGAAGAAGGCACCGCAGTTCGCATGGCGCTTGTACAGAGGAGAGAATCCATCACAAACGTGTCAATGTTGTGTGAAGGAACGTCTGCCCGCTCGCGAGCAGAATCGGAAGCACAGGCGACCACGCCCTGAAGCCAAGGTACGAGCGTCCTCCTGCGTGCTCCATGCATGCGGAGCGCCGAAAGACGGCGCCGTTTGTCTCCCTGTGTGTTCTCCCAACTAGGCGCCGTTAGGGTCCCTGAGTACGTCTACTCTGTCGGGGTTGTATTCAGCGCCAGTGCATTCTGGCGCTGAAAAGAAGGCGCACCTGTCCTGTCCTGTACGTCTTCTTTTTGTGTGTTTCGTGTAGCGCTGCATCGGCCTTTAGATAAATAAGGCAGGAGGATGTATGTGGCATGGACGAGCACGTAGCGCGTCGCGCTTCGGACTGAGGAGTCCCAGGTTCGATTACCCGGGTGCTGATGGTTTCTTCTCATTCGTTTATTTGCATCTCCCTCGAATTTTCGCTCACAACGAACAACGCTAACACCGACACTGAAATTTCTGCGAAACGAGCTCTTTAAAGCTGCCGCGTCAAAATGCAGTGGCAATGCAGTTCGTGCTAGTGGCAAAGAAGCGAGACTGAAATGCTCTGCGCCAGTGTTTCTCATTAAGTTAATCGCGACGATCACTAATGTTATCCTCGAGTATTGATTACATTGTAGCCTCTCGAAATAAGGTTACACGACAGCCATAACTGTAGGTTGCTTTATCAACCTTTAATTGACGTGCCGGGCTCTGTGAATGGAATAATAGCCGTCATGTAGCAGTGGGCATAGCGTAAGGCTGGGTCGCTCAAGCGTGAGAGAAGAAAGAAGCACTCGTGCTATAGCCCATGCAAGAGAAGAAAGGAACGCGCGCCCAAAAGTCCGTGCAAGAGAAAAATGCGCGCGCAAGTGCCGAAACAACAGAAGTTGGCACGCAGTGGTTTCTGCCTATTCATTCTCCTTTTCCCCTACACCCCCGGACGCTTAGCCGTGCTCTCAACATGCGCTGAAGAAATTAGCGTCCTTTCCTCAACCGAATCACAATCAATTCCACACGCCAGCGAACCTTCACGCTAGTTAAGGAAAGCACGGATGTGATCACCACCACCGAGATGCACAACGGTGTGCAGCCAGCGCCGGCAGCACACCGTGGAGCAAACTCGATGGACCGCACAGCGAAGTCAATTTGGACATCTATGCTTTGACGCTGACGACTCATGAAAGAAGAGATCATTTTCACCAGGAGTATTATCCGCTCCGATTTCGTAATGCTTTCTTCCATAAGAAACATATATGTTAGTCTACAGGAATGGCCAAACCTTAGAAATTGTGCAGGTGGCAAAAAGGGGTGATCCTGTTTTGGAAAAATAAAATGTAGAGGAATGACGACATTGACCAAAATATCCTTTGGTAGCGATTTAATTGCCAGCTACCACATCGGCACATAGAACATATTTGAAGCAATTTCATTGCTTTTTACTACACTAGACATGTGGCAGTCGACTGCTGCCACGAAGTAGAAGCAACGGCAAAAAATTGGCAGATCCCACGTGCAGTGGGAATCAAGGAAATGCGAAGCACGCATAAGGAATGTAAAATGGATTTGCATTGTTGTCTCGCTATACCGAGTTTGGTACATATGAAGTTAACGAAACGGCCGCAAGAGCACCCAGACTGTGGCATGTAAACCAAGCCGGTCATACACGCATGTCATCATTCTAACGTTATGACTTGTCATTTACGTTTGTCATGCAGTCGTGTTGTGCCCTAGCAATTTTGGTATACATCCCCTTAAGGAAACGAGTGGCATGTAGATCATGCCGCTAATGACATGCATGTCACGATTTTCATGTTATGACCTGTCATTTATGATCGTCATGCAGTCATGTTGTGCCAAACCAATTTTCGTATAGGCTCCGTGCAGTCGAGTTTTCCATGTGCGACATCAGCGCCAGAATGCACTGTCTGGCGGAGAGGAGAAGCAAAATTGGGCAGACTGTGACAGGGAAATACGGGAACGCGATGCGCGTCTCCAACTCTACAGTAGCAGCGACCGCCCGTCCCACCTTCTTTCGTTTTATTTCCTTTGAGACGCGCGCTCAAAACCTGCGGCAAACTGTTCCAAAGGGCGACGCCGCGAGCGTTCGTGTAGGTTCGCAGCACGCCCGGAAAGCAGCGAAGAAACGCTTGCGTCGCTGTCGCCTCGGTTTCCACAGTGCGCGCGCGTCTCATACGTGCGCCATAAGCGGCCAATGTCAGCGCTACTGAGCCGTCCGACGAGAGCTACGTAGCGCCCTCTGGTCAGTAGACGGAGCCCATACATCCCATTAACGAAACGGCAGTATAGCGCCAGGACCATGGCATGTAAATCATGTCGGTCATGACACGCGTGTCATGATTCTAATGTTATGACCTGTCATTTTTGTTCGTCAAGCTGTCGTGTTGTGGCATAGCAATTTTGGTATACATCCCATTAATGAAACGCCTGGCATGTAAATCATGCCGATGACATGCATGTTATGCTTTTCATGTTATGACCTGTAATTTA
Organism: Hyalomma asiaticum; assembly: GCA_013339685.2. Taxonomy (NCBI): domain Eukaryota; kingdom Metazoa; phylum Arthropoda; class Arachnida; order Ixodida; family Ixodidae; genus Hyalomma; species Hyalomma asiaticum. Next base: position 9,812 of record JABSTT010005734.1, on the reverse strand, counting down.
TGTTCGCCATGCAGTCATGTTGCGGCATACCAATTTTCGTATACATCCTATTAACGAAACGGCCAGGAGAGCACCAAGACCGTCGCATGTAAATCATGTCACTCATGACATGCATGTCACGATTTTCGTGTTATGACCTGTCATTTATTTTTGTGATGCAGTCATGTTGTGGCATGCCAATTTGCGTATACGTCCCATTAACGAAACGGGTGGCATGTAAATCATCTCACTCATGACACGCATGTTATGACTTTCATGTTATGACCTGCCATTTATGTTCGTCAGGCAGTCATGTTGTGCCATACCAATTTTCGCATACATCCCATTAGCGAAACGGCCAGGAGAGCACAAAGACCGTGGCATGTAAATCATGCCGCTCATGATATGCATGTCATGATTTTCGTGTTATGACCTGTCATTTATGTTCATCATGTAGTCATGATGTGGCATACCAATTTTCGTAAACATTCGATTATCGAAACGGCCAGGAGAGCACAAAATCGTAGGCGGCTAGATAGATAGACAGATAGATAGATAGATAGATAGATAGATAGATAGATAGATAGATAGATAGATAGATAGATAGATAGATACGCTCAAACTCGCCGAAGTTCGCTAAGAAATGCTTCGCATTTAAAAAACTGATGGAAGTGTTGGCATTGGTTAAATACGTGCTTCGAAAATATATAATCTTACCTTGTAAAGCTGACCTTTTGTGCCGTGCCCAGTCACATGCTCGTGGCGTGCATATGACTGAAGTACACAAATTAGGACAACAAGTACAACCGGGATCATTGAAATATGCATCACAGCCCACACTAAGCGGCAGATCTGCAAGAGTTCATCTTGTGTGTCGGAATATGCATTATATATCAGTAAAATCTGCAGGGGTGCAGCACGTTTATGCTGAGAGCTTCGCTGAACTTTACTCACCAATGGCATTTTAACATAGGTCATGAGCAAATTTACAAAGGAGCCCTAAAGGTGGTGTTCAAAGCATTGTCTCCGGCTATTTCTCAAACTGTCATGTCTGTCATGCGCTCTCCTAATGTCGCAGTTCTTTTCTGGCGTTGCCATGATGGTCATAAGCAAACGGTGATCTAGAATCCTGAGCAGATATCGTCGACCATAAATAAACACTGGCATGTGCTTCTTGGATGCACCTGTGAAGTTGTTTTAGATGCGAAGCAGCTCTTTGACTAGCCTGTGTAACGCTGTCCCTCCGAGCAAGCGCGAGGCAACGCGCTTCCCTCGGCGCAGGTGTTGGAGCGGTGCCAAGTAGGTCACGCCGCAGCTGGGCGTTGACGACACGCTCCCCTCGCACGCTTCCCTCGCAGGTGCGCGCGTACGTCACTGTCTCCCTCACCTGCCGGAGCGCCCGCAGCTGCCGGCTCCAAACGCCCGCTCGCCTCCCGTGTCTGCGTTTCAAAAATGTCCGCCGCGGTGGTGTAGTGGTTACGGTACTCGGATGCCACCCAAAAAAAAATTACAGCATATCCACGGAGTAAATGATGATGAGTGGGCGAAGCTCGGGATGTTCATCGTAGATCGTGCCGAGTTCCGGATTAATTTAGTTAACGCGCACGCTACAAATCCTTATGGTTCAACTATGCACAAGTGAAATCTCTCACCAATGCTTCATTGCAAGTCAAGATGCAGTGCACACACACGCACACACACACACACATACATACATACATACATACATACATACATACATATATATATATATATATATATATATATATATATATGGGTTTGGGTTGCCGGTGAACGCTTTTCCAACGCGAGAAGTCGGTATTTCTCAATCAAGAAACTCGCTAGGAGCGCTGCCTGCCCCAACGTTGTCTCTCGCGGGTGAGAGCGCGTTCTCCTTCTTTGCGAGCTGGTACAGCGTTCATCTATGAAAGAGCGTTTCCATCAACGGCGCCTTTCGCTCTCTCTCTCTGTCTCTCTCTCTGTCTCTCACAAGACAGCAGAGGCACGCGCCGGGAGAGAGAGAAAGGCACGCGCCGAGGCGAACGCCGAGGGCGAGCGCGTGCCTCCCAGCACGCGGGTTACGCCTGACGACTGACGCCTGACGCGTGACAAGGTTAGACTAAGAGGAGCTTCTCCCCTAATAGGCGGGTTCGATCCCGGCCGCGGCGGTCGCATTTTCGATGGAGGCGAAAATGCCAGAGGCCCGTGTACTGTGCGTTGTCAGTGCACGTTAAAGAACCCCAGGTGGTCTAAATTTCCGGAGCCCTCCACTACGGCCTTTCTTTCCTCTCTATCTCTTTCACTCCCTTTCCCCCACCCCCACGGACGCTTAGCCGTGCTCCCTACATGGTCTGCAGAAATGAGCGTCCTTTCCTAACCGAACCACAATCATCATCATCAAACAAACGTTTACACCAGTAAACCCTACACCGAGTTTCGCTTCAAAGAGTTCTTCCAGCACCCGCGTTAGCGCCGTTCAACCCGTGACGCCACCCGTGCGCAGCGCTGCTGCTTCGCATCCCATCAGGGTTCTCTTTGGGAAGATGGTCCAAGTTTTTCTTTCTAGCTTTTGTTTCTCCCGAGTGCGTTGCACACCTCGAACAACCTCGCCGCAGGGTACGCGGGAAACAAAACCAAAACTGCAGAAGTAAATGGCTTGTGCCCAGCTCGCAAGCCGACGCGAACCAATCCGAAGCCTGTACTTCCCATAATTCCGATGATGGTTGAACGACCGCAGCGCCAGATGACCCTCCGTGCAGTCGAGTTTTCCATGTGCGACATCAGCGCTAGAATGCACTGCCTGGCGGAGAGAAGAAGCAAAATTGGGCAGACTGTGACAGGGAAATACGCGAACGCGATGCGCGTCTCCATCTCTATGGCAGCAGCGACCGCCCGTCCCACCTTCTTTCGTTTTATTTCCTTTGAGACGCGCGCTCCAAACGTGCGGCAGACTGTTCCAAAGGGCGACGCCGCGAGCGTTCGTGTGGTTCGCAGCACGCCCGGAAAGCAGCGAAGAAACGCGCGCGTCGCTGTCGCCTCGGTTTCCACCGTGCGCGACTGAGCCGTCCGACGAGAGCTACGTAGCGCCCTCTGGTCAGTAGACGGAGCCCATACATCCCATTAACGAAACGGCAGTATAGCGCCAGGACCATGGAATGTAAATCATGCCGGTCATGACACGCGTTTCATGATTCTAATGTTATGACCTGTCATTTACTTTCGTCATGCTGTCGTGTTGTGCCATAGCAATTTTGGTATACATCCCATTAACGAAACGCCTGGCATGTAAATCATGCAGCTCATGGCAAGCATGTTATGTTTTTCATGTTATGACCTGTCATTAATGTTCGTCATGCAGTCATCTTGTTGCATACCCATTTTCCTACACATCCCACTAGCGAAACGGCCAAGAGAGCACCAAGACCGTGGCATGTAGATCATGTAGCTCATGACATGCATGTCATGATTTTCATGTTATGAGCTGTCATTTACATTCGTGATGCAGTCATCTTGAGGCACGCCAATTTTCCTATACATCCCGTTAACGAAACGCGTGGCATGTAAATCATGTCGCCCATGACATGCATATCATGATTTTCATGTTGTGACCTGTCAGTCATGTTCGCCATGCAGTCATGTCGTGGCATACCAATTTTCGTATACATCCCTTTAACGAAACGGCCAGGAGAGCACCAAGACCGTCGCATGTAAATCATGTCATTCATGACATGCATGTCATGATTTTCATGTTATGACCTGTCATTTATGTTTGTCATGCAGTCGTATTGTGGCATACCAATTTTTGTATACATCCCATTAACGAGACGACCAGGAGAGCACCAAGACTGTGACATGTAAATCATGCCGCTCATGACACGCATGTCATGATTTTCATGTTATGACCTGCCATTTATGTTCGTCAGTCATGTTGTGCCATACCAACATTTGGGTTTTCACTTGCACAGGCTATTGCACTAAGTTCCCATTTTTAAGGCGTTACCTGCCGTTGTTTGCGAATTCTGCTGGATGAATTGCCTTGAAGTGATATGCAACATCTACTACTGGACTTCATGAAATGAAACATGGAAAGAACACGCTGTAGTTCAAGGATTTCATGCTTAATACATGCCCATTTTAGGAGCTATTTAATGCAGGCTGAGTAGAATAGCCATCTAGACCCCTGTAGTCAAATATTTCTGCTAATTACGAATCACTCCGAGATATAATAATAATAATAATAATAATAATAATAATAATAATAATAATAATATTAATAATTATAATAATAATAATAATCTTTATTCCCGCCATGAAAATAATGGGCGCCGGCGTTACCAGTGCGCCGTAACACTCCTAGAACTTCACAAATTAGCGACATTCTCCTCCTGCGCTCTCGTCCCTCCTCGGTTTTCCTATCCACGTGGTCCCTCTCCGACAGTGGCGTCGACTGCTGTGCTCCGGCGCGTAGCACAGGGCCTTTCGTGAGCGATTGCGCATGCTCGGGGATAGGCGGTGCGCTTGAAGCATTCGCTCCAGCTCTGTGGGTGGGGTCTTCACGTGCGCTATAGAACTTCCCTACCGCGAGCTGCACAAAATTCTCAAATTTACTGCTTTTCGTGTTTTCATAACTAATCCGGAAAGAAAACGTCCGAATGAGCGTAACAGTGGCCGTTTCGAGCACCGAGTTCACTGTGTGACATACACTCGGGAAGTTTGCGAAGCCATTGCCGCAATGAATTGTCTCGACATGTGGTAATTACATATCTGAGACTGAGCGGCAACGGTCCCGTCTATAGAAAGCCACATGAAAGCTAAACAATCCGCGTTGGATTTGTCGGGCAAATTCATCGCTCACACCAATTGTGCGCATGAAAGCTGGCCGGATGCAGGAGCGGAGGCTGCTCTGAGGATTCCGCGGTGTGTTCAAAACTTCAGTCCCCTATACGTGCCAACCTTTGTAAAATAAATTGCGAGCCTTGCGGTAATTAAGTCGCGCACGGCTTAACAAAGCGAAGCTGGTCGATTTGGAGCTTGACATGGTTTTGCAAGGTCTCACGCGGCAACGTACGTAACGTTAGCTCAATTGTCCCCCGTGTTGTTCACTGCTCTCCTTGTGTCCGTGTCCTGCACGCCTCTTCTTTTGATTATATATATATATATATATATATATATATATATATATATATATATATATATATATATATATATATATATATATATATATATATAGTTTTGGTTCGCATTCCTGGCGCTTTGTTGCTCTTCTATGTCGTTGCTTTCTGACAGACATCTGTTCTCGCCATGATCTGGTAATTTTATGACCGTGACAACGCTTCTGCGAATGTACTGGTTTTGTCATGTGAATAAAGATGGATATATATATATATATATATATATATATATATATATATATATTTCCATGGGCGTCTTCGAATACTCGTTTAGTTGTGACTCAGCAGCCAAGTCGCGGTCGTTAGTCCTCGTCTTGACCGCTGTTTTTCCGAAATGAAAGCTAATGCATGCAAAAAGTCATTGCAGTTTCTCATGAGGCTTTCATGCCTTCTTTCGATCAATAAAGAAGAGCGTTCCCTCCCGATCGCGGTGGTCGCGTTTAGATGGAGGCGGAATGCTTAGAGGCCCATGTGCTTAGATTTAGTAGCACGTTAAAGAACTTCCGTTGGTCCGAATCTCCGAAGCAATCAGCGACAGCGTTCCTCTTCCTTCCCCTCTTTCAACCCCTTGCCCCTACACTCACGGTCGCTCAGTCGTGCTCCATACCAGGAATACAGAATGCTGTGCCCTTTTGTTAACAGAATCATCATGATTTAAACCTCTAAGGTAAAGCAGACCCTTATGTTGTCTCGTTGGTACGTCTTTCTTAGTATACTTATTAGATAATGTCAGAGTGACCTTTCTTACCAGTGGCATATCGAAAAATAAATAGCTGCTCAACCGCACTACCTAATCAGAAATATTCTGACCTTTAAATGCCGGTTGTTTGCGTTTATAATACCCGATGTGATATTTATAGTGGCTGTGGCGTATCGCCACAAAGCAAAAGATCAGAGGTTCGAGGCACGCCAAGACAAGTGCATTACAGAGAGGTCAGATTCTTAATACATCGGCATATCAAAGCTAATACGTGTGTGGTCGAATAATTGGTATTTTCTCTTCTATATATCATGCTAATACTCCCGTGGCGGTTTGGTGGGCTCAGGCGAGTAACGTCACAGACGCTTTCACGGAATTCTTCCAACACACAAAAAAAACGCAGTTGCTGTACGGGTCAAGCAGTGATATTTTTAAATATCAGAATCACGAGACTAACGAATTGAGGTGATCGGTTGTTGGCATAATTACGCACGCCCCGAAACGTGTGAACTCAGTATCGAAGAGGTCGTTTGGACTTGTTTAGGAACATTTGACCGTGTGCGGCATAACTGCAGAACAATGTTGCACTCTCCCCCTCTACTACGGAAGTTCGTTCTATTAGGCTTAGGAAACTTCACACATGAAGTTTCCTATGCCTAATACAAAAGTAATCCCACATTGAGTGCAGAAAACGTAATACAAAGGGATATGCTCAGCAACAAACATAAATGCTCCACGTGATTGCTGCGTATCGTTGTGATGCTGATAAAAAAAAGTGTCAAGGCATGACGTATAGCCCCAGATGTCCAACCGAGAGATTTAAGCACCACGTTGCATAATGTCCCACAGTACACTCAAGTATTGAAAGGAACAGTCTCTTTTGTCACCTGACAAGGATATGCGCATGTAATGTGAGTTATCAGTGCATGTAACTGGCGTGCCACAAGGAAAACCATATATTTGGCCGCGTCTGCTACACTGTAAGCAAAAATTAGCCGAGATGGGAGCTTTTACCAGCGTGTCAACCGAAAAAACTCCCATGCCCCAACCATTTACTCCGTCATAGCGGAGTGAATTCGGCACATGACATCATTTTACCACCATTGCTAAGTGACGGAGTATAAAAACGGCATGACCTTATTATACTACCCACACGGAGTTTCAGTTCACGTGGTCCCAACCCCCACATGGGAGTTTTTAACAGCCGTCTTCGGTTGCGAAGCTCTTGCGGCGGTGTGATGTGTGTGATGCGCGCTCGCGCTCGCGCGTCTGTTTAGTGCTTCCGTGTGATGCTCCAGTGCATTGGTTGGTTCGACGAATCGTCGGTGGAAGTTTTATCTGTGCGTGCTCGCACGAGTGCTTAGTGCGTCCAAGTGAAGCACCACTTCGTTTTTGTAAAGGAGTCTTGAGTGCGCAGTGAGTTTGCAACGGCCGATCAGTGTTCTATGTGTAAACGTGTCAAGGCTCTTTCCACTGGTGACCGCTCTGCTCGACCAGCCAGAAGCCGAATGCCGCGCGTCGACCAGACCACCACAGTGATGCGTGAATCGGAAATAATTTTGTTATGAAGTGGCTGGGGCACCACCACCCAGCGAGTGTTGACGTGGTTTTAGGCTTCCGAAATTGTCAAGATTGTATGCGGACAAACCAGGATTATCGGAAAGCAAACGTCAGGACTATCGACCGGAAGGAGAAAGGACCAAAACCGGGATACCAAATTTACCCAGGTAGATCGAATATTAATAAAATTATGCGAGAAATTGTCCCGGACCACGCCTAGGCTTAGCTGGCTTCAGCAAAAGCTCCTACATGGATGTAAACATAAACTCCCATATAGGTACCCGCAAGAGCTCCGCGATGGATGTAAACACATACTCCCATAGCTAACCGCAAAAGCTCCTCGATGGATGTAAATATAGCTCCGGTCAAGCGGAGTAAATTTTTTACTCCGCATGACCGGAGTATATTAAACCCTTATCGGGGAGTGCGCTAGAGGACAGGTCATTTACTCCCATCTCGGCTAATTTTTGTTTACAGTGTAGACGTCCCCACACAAAATCAAGTCCTGCGACCCACACGTGGCGCAGTTTTCATAAAGTAAACTATGAATATATAAAATGTGCGAAATGTGCGAAATATTACTGTACAATCAGTTGATCGATGAACTTTACGTCCAAAAAAGTAGACAAACGAGCGGTGGATCAAAGCTGTTTCGCGACAGCCAGACGAGCTCGCTTCCACCATTACAAGGCTTCACGGCAGCACAGAGGATGATGGACAAATCAAAAGGAGGAAAGCAAAAAGAAAAAGAAGATACATAATTTTAAGCACAAAAGCAATTTTGAACTTTTGTAGAGAAACAGGCGGAGAAAAAAATAAGCAAGTTAGACTCTCGCCTTTACAAAATTTAAACGTAATTTGCTTGATGCGCAAGAAAACAGATCAAAATTAGTTGTGTAATGACTGAGAATGCATGGCAAAATGTGGCACAGTCGCTGCAGTTACTTTAAACGCGCGGCCGGTACCCGCATGTTTTGGCTCCGCGTGTCTCATAACATTGTTTTTTTTTTTGTTTGTCAGACGGGCAATCTCTCTGAAGCACTCTAATTTTTTAATTTCAAATGTAAAACGCACACTTAATCCGTAGCGAGACAATTGACAAATTCTTATTACATGAAAATAAGTAGTTTGGTGTTTGTGACATGAGCATGTCTCGCTACGAGCTGTCTGCTGGACCTAAGCAGCCAGTGACTCAGTTCTGAGAGCACGTCTGATGGAATTAACATTCCTGATTCGTATCCCGGAGAAACCGAGGCATAAATTCTGCGAAGGGCTGCCGGATAAAGATCAGGTCAACATATGCTTGGAAGAACACACAGAACACGTACCGCGCGTGGGCTATTACTATTTAGTAGATCTTTTTGCATGAAATAGCCGTACAGTCAGCAGCATATTTTGTTTGAGTGCCGAGCGTACAATGATGAGCGTGCGCTCTATGAACATTGCATGCAGTCACTTACGCAGCTCCCTTTATCACCTCAGTGTGTTTTGGGCCCTCTAGCTTGCCCCACACAACAGAGACGGGCGATGGGCTTTTTGTTTACATATTTAAAAAGTATAGGTCAACTCGATAGACCTTAACGATAGACCGCGTCTCTCATAGCCATAGCTGCTTTTGGGACGTAAAACACAACCTAAATAACCGACTATCAATTTATACAAAATCTCGATTTTTGGGGACGTACTATCACCTGGCCTCCAGACGAGTGTTAGACCTGAACCACGAAGATAATCGACCTGAAACCGTTCATACTCAGAGAGGCATGTTCCCTCATGGCTACTGTATGCTAGATGCCGCAGTGGGGAAGTTGCTTTCACTGAGCATAACCAGTACATATTGACGCGAGGTAGATTGGAACGCTGTGCCAACGGCCCCTTGAAGCGAGAACGACGAAGTTTTGGACGCGCACGTGCTCTCGGACGATCTGCCTTTGCTGAAGCCAGACGCTCGCTGCCAAGCTCGCGCTTACGAACGCTTCTTCCTGGCGGTAGCTTGGACATCGGCCGATTCCTTGCTTGTAGGCAACTCTTGTGTGTAGTAGCTTCGTGACATTTTTCTGGTGGAGGTGCGGGGTACGCGTTAGATGCTAAGATCTCCGCAGCGTACCCCAGACCAGAGCCCGGCGAGTAGTTCGACCGAGCTCACCCCTGTGCACGCACGTACCAGTCGTCGTCTCCAGGGGCTCCAGCCACAACACGGTCTTCTACCCGAACGCACCAGGATGACGAGCCAACCACCTCCTGTGACTACAACGTCATCGCACCTGGTCGTCAATCATACCAGGACGCCGAACCCGTTTCACGGAGACGCTTCTGAAGACGCCGACGATTGGCTCGACCACTTCGAACGTGTTGCCAACCTCAACGACTGGAACCAAGAGCGTAAGCTACGCTATGTGTAC
>JABSTT010005733.1:0-15543 GCA_013339685.2 Hyalomma asiaticum | reverse complement strand
TGAAATAAGCGCGCATGCACTTTAAACGGCAACTCCAGCGGTTTTTCCATCACAGTTCGATTTCGCTGTTTTCCAATAGTATTGATAACCGTGAAGCAGCCACGGTCATTAAATTTGCTCAGAAACTCACTAACAATTCTACATACCAGAATCAACGATGCGTTCAAACCGAAACCGAAACGGGTAGACGGTTTGTGCAGCGTATGCGATGACGTCACAGCCTCCCGCCCTCAGAAACATGGAGCTGGTGCCAGAAAAATGTAATGCGATGTCGTCCAGCGATGTATTGAGCTCACCTGAACCTGACAGCGACGATTTGAGCGCTGACGTATCGTCGTTTTGCTTTAAACGGCCAGAGTGCTCTGGTAGGCAGAGTTACAAGTAATGACGTCAAAGACACAGGGTGGCTCGCGTGAGAACCCGCTAAAAATTATTAAAGCTCGTTTTCAGAAAAATTAAATGACTTCCAACCGTCTGGCTTGGCATGAATTATTGTAGTACCGAGGAGGGCATGTATTGAAAATTTTATTGAGATCAGTGGAAAACGAAAAATCGCCAGAGTAGCCCTTTAAGAAATGACCGATGTGTGACATTTGAGCTCGCACTTGTTTCTTCTTTGGGGCTCGTGCATTCAGTCCACCACTACATAAATGTTGAGACGTTTCATCAGATGGTAAAGCAAAATAGCAGCGCCAGAGCTCCGCAATTCGCCGAGCCGCGGCGCTAATGCCTGCCGTGCTGAGTCTCGCCACGGCTGCGAATGCGGATGAGACCTCAGCGCACCGATCCGAGTGTTATAAAATCTCCGCGTCGCCGGCGCGACGAAAGGATGCCCAACTTCACCGTGCCCAGAACGTTGTTGTGGAGATGGGGCGAACGTAGTACGACACTTCTGAAGAAGAGGAAGCGCGGTACGAAAGTCGCCGCGCCGCTACTCGAGAGCGTGTAACACCGTATATTGCGTCGGTGAAGCGGGGGCGAAACGATGGCGATATGCAGGTTCGGAGTTAGGAGCCCATGAAAATGATCAAGGCAGTTTGTATATGAAGAGGCGTTGCCAGGACGATTCGGGCCTGCTAGTCGCACCAGCGGACGACTACGAAGGAGGATGACTGATAATAAAAAATAAGCAACACTGTGCGTACCTTAATGTCTTAGTGTTCTCCGCGGTTGCTTGTCATGCCGCGCAAGAACCTCCACCTCCGGTATGCTCCACCTCTCGAAACCACCACCTACGGTATGCTTAAAAAGTCTATATCCTGGCGTTGTAAACAAGGGCGAGTCTATGTATATGCGTTTTTTTTTTTTGTCGCTATAGCGTTTTCCTTCTCACCACTACAGTACCCTATAGAACACATCAACATATAGCTCAGCAAAGCAGATATGTGTTCTCGTTACCATCCCTGCTTTTTTTTAACTTTAAACTAACTTTCGATATGCGTGAAACCTTTCAAAACACTTAAGTGTTACGTTTGTCTTTAAAACGCGGCAGTGGTTAGCGGAATCGGAAACTGCGTAACAGAGGTATTGTAAATGACGTATCTAATGTGATAATTTATATTTATACTACGTTCCCGTGCACCTTCCAAACGCTTTCCTGAGTGCCCGACTACCTCATGGCGGGCCTTTTTGCCATATTATCCTCGCTCACTGATATTTACTCAGAAGTAAGACAATATTTGCTTTAGTAATCAAACTTCGAGTGGAGCCAGCCAGTTATACTCGTTAGCTACGCTGATTCCGATTACGAGAAGTGCGAGTCAGTTTTCCCGAAAGAACGAGTGATTTTTTTTCGGTTCGTATTAACGAAATGGAATCGTTCTGGAACAAACGTGGGGAAACCTTCCTGATTTAAAAGCAACTGAGGCTAACTAAGGGATCGAGCGAACAAACAGGCAAGGAACGAAGCAAGTCGCGCGTAGAATGTAAACATAATATGAGCGGAGGAATTTGAGTGCTTTTGAAGGTGCACCTCGTCGAGAACAAAAATAAAAAAGTTGAAAAACAAGAATGCTGATAAAGGGGGAGCGCTGGAACAGTACTCCTTCAGAAAAATTATTTCTTGTCTCAATCAGTGTATACATCATTCCCGTTTAGCTATCTTATTGAGGTCGCTAGCAAACAATGCACATGATCGGCACGTTAATCTTTCTTGAAGGAAAGTAAGAGTGTGTCATCAATGTACAGTGTGATGCGTGCTTTAAATCTACAATAGCGTTGAAGTGAGACGCAGGAATATGCGTAACAGCATGCAGCAGTAAAGCCGACTTAAGTGATGTCGCTTTGCAAAATAGCGCGAAGAACAAGACAAAAACATAGGCATCGTCTGCCTTCCTTGGTATTTTGCAATACAAGAGAACGACTGCTCAACTTAACAATTCAAATAATCATTTGAGGCTTGAGTGACACGTGGTGACGTATACGACGGGGAGAGAGACGATCGGTTTCAGCAATTGCCTGCCAGGTCTGCCAGGCTAACACAGTCTATACCAACAGCAACATCACCATCTGCAAACACACCTTTCTTTGCCGGTTAGTGGGCACCAGCGTTAAAGAATCCTTCCTAGTAAACGTACACACATTCAAACTGTCTACGATATGCCGTCGTTCCACATTTTGTTCCACAGTCAAAGGATAACCACAAGACCACAGTCACCATTATACAGAGCGTCTGATGTCTCTTTCAATTCTTCTTTATGTCAACGAAGATGCTCGAGTGGTCGCCTAAAAAGCCAGCGCGACAAGAGGTGAGCAAAAGGTTCTCTAATGCTAAAATGGTGCTCGGTCCTCGCGGAGTGCCTCCATGACAACGGCTACAATTAGGTTACCTTGGTAAAATACGACCAGTCATTTGCGTGAGGAACATTTTCCCTTTGTCAAAAACGATTGGGTGGAAACGGAGAATAGGGCGAACTTGAACTCGACAGACGAGGCGTTGAGGCAATGGACCGAGTTCTACTGTACCCATTTCGAATGTACCCATTTCGAACGTTTTTAGCGTTCTGTGGTGTAGACGTGGTGCCATTTTGTTTGCGGAGTAATTTAACTGAGAAAGCTACAGTGGGGGGGAGGCCAGCGTACGACGCGTGTTTTACTTTATTATTCTTTTTATGTAGAGTGCAACAAACAAGCTGAACACAAATATATTTGTACAGCACGCAAATATACGGGCACAAATATACTGGACATATATACGTGCAGCGCACAATTACACGTGCAGAACATAAGCTTCCACTATAACAATAATGTAAGCTTGTGTGCTGCGCGTATATTTATTTCTTGAACGTTCCGTCACAGTTCTTCTAAAATAAAATCATATATTGTTTTTTCTGAAGGGGCAACGTTGCTGACGATCGACTGTTAATGCTCAACAGTCCTCTGCTCATGAGATCACTCGCGTATACAGATTTTTTTGTGTGTATCGGGATCGATGTTGTCCCTAGTGATTGTAGGCATCCACGCCGCGCCTTCGCAAAGCTAAGCAGTGCTACAGCATTGTTATTTTGCTATAGCGCCTGATGAAACACGTCAGACGCTATAGGGCAAGAGCGCAAAAGAAGGAATTCTGGTGAAACGTTGACGCCTCTATGTAGAAGTGGGCTAAAGGAATGAACGCAAGAGAAAAAGGAAGTGGTCGTGAAAATGCCACGTATTCGGCATTTCGGAGGAGAAGTGTACGTGCGCTTATTTCATGACGATAAAAAGTTTGTGCGTAACCTAACGACGAACCTTCGGTTTAAACTGCCCCGCTGTTAAAAACAGATAATCTTCGGCAAAAATCGTTTTTTCGCCCCGCCACGGTGGTGTAGTGGCTACGGAGCTCGGCTGGTGATCCGAAGGTCGCGGGATCAAATCCCGGCCGTGGCCACTCCATCGATGGAGGCGAAATGTTGAGGCCCGTGTACTGCGAGATGTCAGAACACGTTAAAGAACACCAGGTAGTTGAAATTTCCGAAGCCCCCCACTGCGGCGTCTCTCATAATCATATATATCGTGATTTTTGGACGAAAATCCCCGAAATCAATCAATCAATCAATCAATCAATCAATCAAAAAGCGTTTTGCTAGCAGTTAGGCTTGCGCCTTATGCTAGCGAAAGATTTTCTCCATAACTACAACATAACGTGATACATTAGTTATGAGCGAGAGGAGGGAGAGGTCTGCCTTTCTATTTTAATTTTGTGTGCGCGTGTTGTTATGGTTCCCAGCAGAAATACATTAATATGTTTTATGTATGTTCCGATCCCTCCTTACGTCGCCCACTTTTGGCCAAGAAATAACACATGAAATGCGCTTTCCGATGTTTTTTAGAGTACTAAATGCAAAGGTGCTTGCTATCAATAGCACCCAGAAGCGTTGCAATGAGAGCCAAAGGCAACTTCTAATCAAGAGAGCGTTTTCCGTAGAAGAGCGTTGGACCCCGTGACGAGGGTCACACCCTGTTTGCAAAGAGTGTTTATTCGCGTTGCTGAATAGCCCCCTTTTTTTTTATTACTGGGTTCCTCTACATCATGTTTGGCAGCCGAGGTCAGTCGCATGCAGAAAAGTAGTATACTAGAAATCATACGCCCTAAGATTTACGCAATCTCTTGCTTAACACTACCGACCTCATCGAAACAGCTAACTCAGCGCTGTTTATGTCAGGCGTTGATTAAATACCGTGCAGGGCATGTAGAGTCATCTCAATCTCGTCCCGTATTGATGCTCACGTAGCCATTTTTCGGAGAGCGGATTGTGTCATACGTGGCTCTACCCGAAATTAGGTTCTGCTGGAGGGAACACACCAGACATAAATCAGAGAACCTGTCGACAGAGGTGGACTCGTCTAACATGCATTCCACCGCATTGTTTATGGTTGAGTCGTAGTCCACGAATAACTCTATGGTCTGAGCGAACGTTAACACCGCAAGGAAAACGTCCACGGGAAAGGCTAAAAGAATTATCTGACAGTGAGAAAGGCTACGGTAGAGATTGTAACTGCAAAAGCTCCGATGGATGAAGTACCTCCAACTGAGTTTACGGTATGTTGGATAATCCTAATTTCTAAACGCATCGATGCTCTTTAACTGTCCCACTGTGGCACGGAATCTGTCGCATGCCCCCACACATACGCCGACCTTTCTAAACGCTCCCTCCATGTTTCTGATCCTGGTCCTTCCCACCCGGGATGCATGTTTGTTCACGGGCACAACCTCGGTGAGGAAATTTGCATGATATGGGGCGCCCTATTCTCCTTCAGGCAATATTCTAAGAAACTCTGTCGTGACAGTCATAGGAACACGGCCGCTTTGGATCACTATAGCAGCGATGCCTCTATTTATGGAGAGGCCTTACGAATCTCAATAACTGCATTGCTGCCCACGATGATCGTCTTACACAAGGATACCCTGTTATATATGGTTGTCCGTTGTACGCCGGCTGCCAAAGCATTACGCTCACAACAGCAGCAGCGTAATATTTGGACACAGTCTGCTGGCTTCGCAACGTGGCTATTCTTATAGCTTCAAGCGTGTGTGTATCAAGCGTTAAGATGACACATTCCTTCTTGCATTGTAAGTCAGTCCCGTTACTCCAAGCGTATACATGCGCTCCGCCACTCTATGCGTTTAAAAACCCTAAAGGAAGCTCTGAAGTACTTACATAAGCCCGCACATTCACCAACTAAGTTTTCTGCGCGACGCTGTTTCTACGCCGTGGTACTTTCTAATATGTGTACTTTCCATATAAAAATATAGAATTTTTCACATAAACCTGACAACGTTTGCAACTTTAAAATTTTATATATTTATAGATTTCAAGCTGGTATTAAGCGGGACGGCTTCTTGCGTTGCCGTGAAGCGTACCGGAGAGAGAGTCCTATTAAACCTTGTCTCGTCGAGCTTGAGCTATGCGCTCCAAAGCTGTCGATCGCGGTTATACGCGTATACTTTCCCCAGTTTGCCCTAACGATTCCTTTGCGCTGTACAATGTTGACGTGTAATACCCTGCCCACCAGTTCTAGTACCTTGGTTCGTTTTCACCGCCCGGTTGAATCGGTTTTCACCTGGCGGTAAAATCTTGTGATAGAACAGGAAAACAGACGGACAAAGTTTAACGCATTTAGGAAAGACTACCATGTTTGAAAAACAAAGAAGAGAAAGTAACTTAAGCAAAATCAACTTAGCTGCACACAGCGCTTCCTTTTATTTGCTTATCCATTCTTCCCTTGATGAAATTTTTCTCTTTTTTTTTTTTGTCGAGCGTGTGAATCAGTGAATCAGATGCAATAAAACAACACGATTTCTATCATTTTCAACTGCTCCCTCGTGTCATAACAATATCTATCTTTCTTTTTCATGCGTGTAAATATAGTTTTGTCCGCTTGGCTACTTTATTATTTAGGTGGCTCGTGCTCCGGAGAACCCTACAGCTCGGGAGCGTGATACAGAAGAGAAGTGCCTGTCGTAATTCGACCCCAAAGCAGGAATTTGGGCACCATAATAGATTTCTTCTGATGTCGCTTATGTGAAAATGTCATTTACATTGCGCGTTTTCACATCCTTCACTCAGTGTGCAGAATGCATTCCGTTTTTCCTTCATCCCTTTATAACTCGCTCTTCGCCCACCGCACTTGCGCTATTGTACCCGCAACATAACGATGTCTCTTGCGCCACGTGTCTCACGTTCAAAGTTCAAGAGCCAAAAAGCGCGGGAGAATCTCGTAGCTTTCAACTTGTGGCATTGCGCTTGAGGTGCCACGAGCCACAAATACCGGAGCCACAATATGTCATGCTGAGTGAACACACGAGATAGGAAAGTCGGCTACCCTTGAATCGCTCGGGTTCTCGTGTTTCGTTCATGTCGTACATGTACTGCATACGTTACAAATGACACTGGAATGAGTTATATATGTTTTGTGTATGAGTTCGTGACTCGAAGTCATGTTTATTGATCACGAAAGCTAGATGAAAAGTTGCGAGTGGATTTCAGCAATAAGCCAAATAAAACTTAGTTTTATTATACACCAGCGCATACAGTGCGAATGGACGAGACGAAATGCGACATATACATCAAGCGCTGACATATACATCAGCACGGTATGTCTCATTTTTCGTGTCAACCACAGATCCGGTTGTGCATTGTCATATGCTTTAATGATTAACCAAACCAGTGCGTCTTCAGGAGAACTTGGTTCCCTTCGTTTGTTATACAGGGAAAATTGTGATGTAGTTGTGAGGGTGGCCCAACAGGGCGCCTTACAGCCCTTGGGTTTTGGTGGAGTCCTATCCCCTCCATAGCCCGGACCAGGAACCCTGCACGGGAACACATGAACGTGACCTCTCGCTCCTTGGGGACTGAATTGGCAGAACTTTCTGAAGTACTCCTTCTCGTTGGTCAGCCCTCCTGTATAATTTTATGACCTGTGACAGGATTGGCTAGAATTTTCTCTGAAAAACAGTTTTGGCGTCAGTACTTTTTGTGCCTAAGGAAAAAGATTTCACATTGGAATCCCCGAAAGGCGATCCCTATGGCAAGCCCGTGGTACTGTGACGGGCTGGGACCGATACCTTGTGTCTCCGTCAAGATTAAGCGGAAAGAGATACAATGTTTAATGCGTACGTATTTACCATTCGAATATACTGCCGACATTGCCCGAATGAGCGCCCGTTTCACTGGGTCGCTCTAAGTCCACTCCTTCTTGTACTGGGTGATCGTCGTTATCGCTCTCGTGGAGCCATCACATTATATATAAACAGTATAACGGACAATGAACACGCCTGCGTTATTAGTGTTCGTGAAAGTTTAGTTCCAAAGGGTAGTGGGTTTAGGATTGATATTGGTTTGGAGTTCCCGCAACACTGCTCACACCACCGAGTTGACCTTGTGAAGTACTAAGCGAACATACGAGAGACAGCTCCGAAACAATCAAGCGAAAAATTATCTGCGGTTTATGGTATTTAGCACGTAATAGAGTAGTAAAGAAGAAAGACAATTGCAGCCACAGCCACAATGTTAGTTGTGATAGAAGTCGTGCTTTCTTCTGTCATTATCGCTCGAAAAGGTTTGCCCATCGAGATTTTGTGGCCTCCGAGATATGGGGCAGAGCAGAGCGAGCTAGCCGAATACAAAAGCGATTACCGATCTCGTTCTGTCAGCGTAGCCACATTCGGCTCGAGGAACACATCGACGTCGCTCGATAGAAGAAAGTAAGAGTATATGCAAGCAACTGACGTATATTGTTCATGATGGCTGCAAACTAAGACGCTGCCGCAAATGCTGCAGTCCTTTTTGCGGGCCCCGTCACGGTCGTCTAATGGCTATGACACTCGGCTGCTGCATTTCGATGGAGGCGAAATGCCGAGGCCCGCGTACTGTGGAATGTCAGCGCACGTTAAAGGACTCCAAGTGGTCGAAATTTTCCGAGCCCTCCACTACGGCGTCTCTCATAACCATATCGTGGTTTTTGAACGTCATCACCATCATCATCATCGTCCGCCTGTCTACGCCCACTGCAGGGCAAATGCCACTGCCATAGATCTCCAATTATCTCTGTACTGTGCTAAGTGTGCCCAATTTATCCCCGCAGACTTCCTGGTCTCATCTGCCCACCTAACTTTCTGCCGCCCCCTGCCACGCTTGCCTTCTCTAGGGATCCACTCTGTTACTCTTAATGACCAGCGGTTCTTGTCTTCGCATTGCGGCCCGCCCACGCCCTTTTCTTCTTAATTATTATTAATGTCCTTAGCACGCATATTCACTAACCCACCCCGCTCTCTTCCCTTAAGGTTACACCTACCATTTCCGTGCCTCGCTGCGTCGTCCTCAATTTAAGCTGAACCCTCCTAGTCAGCCTCCAAGTTTCTGCCCCCTAGGTGAGTACCGATATGTAGCAGCTGGTATACACTTTCCTCGTCAACAGAGAGAGAGAGGAATAAAGAAGGGAAGGCAGGGATGTTAACCAGTCAGGAGTCCGGTTTGCTACCCTACACTGGGAGATGGGAACAGGAGAAGAAAAGTAAATAGAAGGAGAGAGGGGGAATGCCTACAGGGCAGTCCTATATAATATCACAGGCGCTCGGTTAGGCCAAAGGCAATGGTAAGCGACCATTCATTATCTGTCAATGCTTGCCGAATGCACTCCATCCCTTTCTACTCATCCTAATTATCTCAGCCTCACGGTTCGGATCAGGGTCACTATCTTGCATAAGTAGACGTATTCACTTACCACTTCCAATGCCTCGCCAGCTATCTCAAACTGGTGTGCTCGCCCAAGGCTATTGAACATTACTTTAGTTTTCTGCTTATTAATTTTCAGGCGCACCATTCTACTTTGCCTGTTTAGGCCAGCAATCATGCTTTGCAATTCATCTCCCGGGTTACTTAGCAAGGCAATGTCATCAGCAAATCTGAGGTTACTGAGGTATGCCCCATTAACCCTTGCACCCAGCTGTTCCCAATCTAATCCAACGGGACGTAAAACACCAGAAATCAATCAATGAATCCTTTTTCGCGCTCAAACAACGCGAGACTAACATGCGGCGAGAGCGTAGTTTCCGTTTGCGGTGTTGCCGCTTATCAGGCAATGACGGTGTCGCTGGCCTTTCAGGAAATTAAGCCCTGCTGAGACAGCAACCGGAGACAAACGATGACGTGGCGATTTCCGCAGGCAATTCGCTGATGGCGCGGTTGAAGGGTGGCGAAAAGGGAAAGGAGGAGATAATCTCGGGATTCCCGTAGTATAGCCAGTGCGGGCTGGACGTATTATAATTTTTTTAGGGGCCGTCTTCCTGTTGGTCTTTGTCTCGCCAGTTTGATGCTTTCATACACTATGCTCATCAATACCTACCGAGCCAATAAGAGCCATGTCTTCCTGCATTTTGTCTTTCGGTAATCCCGTTTGTTCTGTTAGTGCGTTGCTACTTTCTTTTGCCTTTTCATTCTTTCGTATTTTGCAAGGACAACAGTGGAACAAGACGAGGACAAAGCAGGAAAACGGCGCGGCCGCTGATTCCCAAGTAAAAGTTTATTCGGAAACACATAATAGCCCTCGATTAGTCACACGACAAAATCGCTGCGTCTGCGCAGCTCAGTTAAACAGGGCCACAAAATTACTATAGATCAGGTAGAAGAGATACACACATGTCTTGTTTTGTGGGGTTTTACGTCCCAAAACCAGTTCTGATTATGAGAGACGCCGTAGTGGAGGGCTCCGGAAATTTCGACCACCTGGGGTTCTTTAACGTGCACTGACATCGCACAGCACACGGGCCTCAACATTTCGCCTCCATCGAAATGCAGCCGCCGCGTCCCGGATTCGATCCCGCGACCCTCGGATCAGCAGGCCGAGTACCTTAGCCACTAGACCACCGTGGAGGGGCGATACACATATGTCAAAAAGCAAATCAAGCTGTTGTTCTTGCAAATTGAATTTTCACCAACTAGCCAAAGCATCTCGGCGAGTACATTTCGTAGTTCTGGCACTTTCCTATGTTTCTTTTTTACTCGCCAGCGCAAGAACTCTTGCCTAATATTGGAAACGCCTGCGAGAGGGCTTTGTCTGGCGGAAAACTTATCGATCTATTTATTCAAGAGTACCTCATAAAGGTGTATGTGATAGCTTCCGAGTTATTTTAGAAAATTAGAGAGTATAGTTAGAGAGTATAGGCTCCCATCAACATCATCGTTTCAACTTCATCAACAGCACCGTTTTACTAAGGCAACCTGTTTAAAAAATACTGTAGGCGTGTCTACACCTCGCAGGAGGCGCTTTTAACGTCTCATGGGCGGCTCCTTTCCTTGTTTCTGATCCTAGCGAAATTAAACGAGAAAGATGGGATAGATTAAAACGGACAGATGACTCTTTAAAAAAAATAACACGCGTTGCTACGAAATACCAGTCGGAGGTGCACTCACTGTTAGTATCCGTGTAAATCGACACCAACTTCATCTAGTAACTGGGAGTGGACTACGGACAACGATGACCCGCAAGGAAGGTACCTTACAGTGATCTCTCTGTATACGAAGCACGACAGTTTCTTATGCTTTCTTTTCTACAGCTTATTTTTATTCAGTTCAAAGTAAAGGACTCGGCGTTCTTTTTACAAGGTGTGGATCACGTACGTCGCGGTGTGCCAAAAAAAAGTAAATAAAATAGACAAAAAACACACAAAAAAAGAAGGGAAATCCAAACAGCGACATGCACGTGCTTTATTGGACAGTAGCCTTTTTCTTTAAATTATGTCGTAGTAGAATATAGCTCCGAACTTAATGTCGAAAAATGGGAGAAAGAGTGAAGGGTACTGAAATATTTTTACATCTCCTCACTTAAATGACCAAGCGGAATGGTTTCATTGCAAGACGCAATGCCGCACCGTTTCTTTGATTGGCTTCGCCATCTGAACCACTCGTCGAATCACCACCCACGATCTTGCTGGAACATACTGTATGGTGCAGATAAGGTCCTATGCATAAATCCTTGCTGTCGTCACTGTTCTAAAAAAGCGGGAATGATTCGGCAATCAAAAAAATATCATTTGCATATTTCGACGCATGATCGTAGAGCGGTCTACTCAGTGTACATAAATATCGCATGTATTAGTCGTTAATGCCAAAGAAAAAAGCAGCGAAAGATGTATCTGTATTTAATTCATGCTAACGTATGCGCCGAATTCACACATTAGCAATTGCTTGCCTTACACGGACTGAAGTCGAAACAGCAGAATATATGTTTCTGCCTCTATGGAAGCCTGCATTCAAGGGGCATTGACGAGCCGTCGCTGCGCAGAGCCAGCTAGTTATCAAAACCCGCCGTATTCAAGCACTAGTGTACAATAAAGAATATAAAAACACCAAAGGTACCTCGCACGTTGCGACATGAACACAGACGGTTGAAACATGGTTCGTCGGCAATACCCGAAGGTAATGTCTATAGCCGACTCAAGGTCACAAAAAAAAAAATTACTGAGCCTGTCCGGTTCGCCAGATAGCATATCAAAGGTTATCCTGGCTTTGTCTCGTACATAACTAATATATTAATGCATGCTGGTATAAAAAGGAAGTTTGAGCGGCTGTCTAGACAGTAAAGTTTGTTATTTTATTACAGGAATCTTTACCTGACAGTATGCACCCATCCACTTTCTTTCCGCGCCCATCAAGGCAGTCCCGAGATACCGAGTGACGGAAAGGATGGTGTAAGTTTTTTAATCCGCTTTGAACGATAAATGGGATCGTAACACAACAACAAGAACAAAAAAAAAAAAAACCTGGCAGTGTAAAAGTGCACGAATCCTCCTAGGATCTCCTGCAAGTAATTGCTGTCCGAGCAAACCAAGCGATAAAAAATTCAGTGCGTGCAGTGCGCTTACCTCGTGCCATTAAAGGGACTGTCTACCGCTCAGAAAATTTTTTAAGATTGTGGTAAAATTGGGCAGATCGTGCGTCACATTTACGGGAACGAGCACGCTTTCACCCCACAAAAAAGGAATTATGTTTTTAATTTCGCTCTGAAAGTGGTGCAAAAAAACGCCGCTAGCGACACCCAACAGCGTGTTCGTCATTTTCCAAGTGTACGAGAACCAGCCCACGCAGGTATGCATACTCTGCTGAAAAACTATTATGTATGTCTTACATGCGTACTTCACCCTGTGAGACACCTTGTTATAGCGTGCAAGAGCAATTTGTTCTTTTTTTTTCGCTGCTTTCGTGGTGGCGCATGTGGCGCTGCCTTCGAATTCGTCTGCCTGCGGAGGCGCGTAGTACTGCGCTTGTCATGCATGCGGCGCTGCATGTCCGAGACGCACCCCCGCGCGCCGACTTTCCCTCGCTTCTCCTCCTCGTCGTCGCCTCTGGAATGTCGACCTTGAAGCCGGTTCGCGTTGAGATGCCTCCCGCGCCCGAAAGGGTTTCCAGGGAGACGACGACGCATCATGCGCGGTACCCAGTGTTGCTGGCATGCCTACACTAGGAAGGGAGCGACTTCGTGGATGAAAAAAAATTGTTTTAATAATTTTTATTGAGATTCTGGAGAAACCACTGCACGCTGGGAGACTTCGAAAGGTAGGCTTTCTGTTGAGCCAAAAAACGGGAGAGCGATGAAGGACGGTAGACAGTCCCTTTAAAGGGCAGGATGACGGTTTTTCTTCCTTCCGTTTCGCTGTTTGTGAATCGGGCTGACCAACGACCGTTGATATTATGTATTGCCTTCGATATCCTGTTGAGAACCGGCGTTACGTTAGCACGAGTTGCGCTATGCGCCGAGTGAGTAATACGCCGCCACTAAAGGAATCACTCAATTCACAGCACGCTTGCCCAAAGAACATGAAGGTGCCCACAAAGTAAGCGACGCTGACACGGCCGCTGAAAGGCGCAGCACACCCCCGGTAAAATGCAGCCATGGCGTACACGTGCGCGGCATCCCTATAGCAAGCATGCCTCGCGCCCTAGACGACCTATAGGGGCGTTGCCTTGCGTGAAAAGGCTTGCACTTTGTGGCCCTTATAGCGACGACAAAACATCTCAGAGAATCGGGGCGTAATCGGCAGCCAAGTTAACGAAAGATAAGAATTCTGTGGAGTCACTTATGGATTGCTATAAGACGATTTCCACGGTGAAAGCGTCGATGGATTGTCGTCGTTTCATTTGCGATTATCTGAGCGTTATGGTCAGTTAAACATGCGATAATAATGTGTAATTAGGCTTGTTGTTTTTTTCTGCTTGTACGGTCTTGAATTGATCCTAATTACTACGCACTACTTTTTGGAACCGTTAATATACCTTACTTTGGCTTGAACACTTTTCCTTCAACAGGAGTCTCCAATTCATGTTAAATAGTCTCGCTTGCTGCTCGTAGCTATTAATTCCACCAACTCAGAATTGCGTGGTAATGCAATATAACATGTTTTATTAATGGTAAAGGTGTATAATGCCCGATGTTGTGTTCTATTAATTACCGTAATTTATTCTAATTCATTCGTTTAGTCTTTGTGACATTTGAATCACTCAATTAATTACTCTTGGTTATTTGGAGGTTCACTTTCACATGCTTTGATGAATGGTAGAAGCGCAGTACGTCACTGTATGATATATGATACCACAAGTGTTATTGACCACAGACGCACGGTCACACTCCGCGCTTAGTCAGCGAGGCAGGGCTTTTGCATGACTCCGTGTTGAAGCGGCACAAGCGAAGGACCGGTGAGAGAGAGAGAAATAAGGAATGGAAGGCAGGGATGGTTAACCAGTCAGGATTGCGGTTTGCTACCCTACACTGGGGGATATGAAAAGGGAAAGAAAAGTAAAGAGAAGGAGAGAGGGGGAATGCCTACGGGACAGTCCTATGTAATGTCATAGGCGCTGGGTAAGGCCAGATGTTTTTAGAAAGCCCAAAAAGCGCTTTCATCGCCTTCTGGGCCGTTCGTCGGTGAGGACGGTATTCCAAGATTGTCTGTTCACTAAGTGGACGATCGTCGAGCTTTTTTGAAGGACTCGGTCATAGGCAGTCTGTGTTCCTCAAATTGTGGGCAGTGGCACAACAAGTGATCTGCGGTCTCTTCGCATCCGCAGACAGCACACGCAGGACTGTCGGCCATTCCAATCAGCGCACAGTAGGCGTTCGTGAAGGCCACTCCCAACCACAACCGACACAGAAGCTAAGCCTCACATCGGTGCAAACCAGCCGGAGGTTCGAGTTGCCGCGATGGGTTTATTAATTGAGTGGAATTGAGTCCTTAATCGAGTGGAATACCCAATGCACAAGGCGCACCAGAAAGGCCGGTATTAGAGAAGTTGGTAGGGATGTGATAAAATTAACTTAAGTAGTCTAGAAAAATGACCTATTGAATTCGCACTGCTCCGAAGTTATACGGATCAGCGCCACAATGCAAAACACATTGTTGGTATCTTGTTGTGTTCCCTCTATGTCTCTAGTTTTGTTGAGCTATTCTTTACCCATAATAAATGGCCAACAGTATGAAGCATGACATTACAACAACCCCGAAGATGGGTAACAGGTTGGCTTGGCCAAGCACAACATTAGTCAACAGACAAAAAAAAATGAACACTCGTCAATATGCGCTCAAGGGCTAAGCGAGTGATTCCGGTAGGATTCATGTACTAGCTTTCGGAAAAACACTAATGTATATCACCGTGACTACACCTTCATACGACAGTTTTTACTTCCTAGTTTCTATCAATTGCATTTCATTTTAGAAAATTAACACCATCTTCCCGAAGGGAACCCTGATGGAATGCGAAGCAGCAGCGTTGCGCACGGGTGGCGTCACGGGTTGAACGGCGCTAACGCGGGTGCTTCGCATCCCATCAGGGTTCCCTTTGGAAGATGGTGTTAATTTTTTGTCGGTCGCGGTAGCAGAGCGAGCGGCGGTAGCGGCATGCAGGTGTTGCGGGCGAACGGACGAGGCGGCAGCTGCGGCAAGCGCGTGGCAGCGAGGAGAGAGTGACGTCAGCGCGCACTTCGAGGGGAGCGTGACGTCAACGCGCAGCTGCTGCGTGGACCTACTTGGCACCGCTCCAACAACCTGCGGTGAGGCAGCGCGTTGCCCTCGCC
>JABSTT010005732.1:0-16253 GCA_013339685.2 Hyalomma asiaticum | reverse complement strand
TGGATCCGTCGTGTGGACGACTTAGCGGAAGTATACCGTTAGACTGACCGGGTAACATCATGCAACGCGCTCGCACGGTTGGACGGTCCGGCAAAGATGTGGTACGACTCCCTCCAGTCCGTCAACAAAACGTGGCCCGAGGGAAGGCGGAGCTCAAGCGCGCTTTCCCAGCGACAGCATCGAGACATGGAGGACCGAATATACAGGCGAGGTGAGCCAATCGAGGCATACTACTACGATAAAATGGCCAAAGCACTCCATCAGAGCCATCAGCACCCGCACGTACTACTCTCCGGAGGAGCTTCTACAGTGCCTGATGCGTCTCGAACAGCGCGTCGGAATCGTTGGCTTGCAGAATTCAAGCCACTCGAAGGGGAGTGAAATTCAAAATCTTGCGTGCCCCAACAACAGGGCGAACCGAGCAGCCGAAACGTCCTTGAACTCAAGCCGGCATAACTCTCCGTCCGAGCCGAGGAGGAAAACCCTCTCTAAGGAGAGATGAGGGCCGCGCTGTTTCAACTGTAACAACTATGGTCATCTCTCTCTCAACTCTCCGAGCCCCCAGCGGAGAGCGAGGTGCAGCATCTGCAAGCGAATGGGGCACGCAGCGCAAGACTGCAGAGAAAAAGAAGACAGGCCGCGCCTGTTCCAAGCGGACGCGGCCAACGAAAAGTACTTCCTGCTTGCCAAAGTTAACCGCCACGACATCAAGGCATATGTTGGCCTCGGCAGCCAGTGCGTAACCATTCGGCGAGAAGACGCTGATCGCATTGGAATAATATTGACGGCGACCGACGAACGGCTCACCATCGGAGGCTACGGATCAGGACGGGTGACACCGTGCTGTGAGGCGACTACACACGTCACTGTCGATCAAGCCACAGCCGATGTTCGCGTGCTGATCGTGCCGAATGAGTCCCAGGCCATACCACTCATAATCGGACAGCCATTCACGGAGCAGCCTCACGTCACGATTGTGAGACGGCGGAACACACTCAGGATCTTCGATGAGAAGATCAATGGGGACGAAAATGACACACTGCAGTCCATGAAAATTCCAGACCTTCCGCAGCGCCCAGTGTGCCTTTGGGCTCTAGAATCGACAGTGGTCCCACCGAACTACGTCGGGATTGTCAAGCTGTAGGTCACGGGCAGCGAACCTGGCGCAGATGTGTTCGTGGACACCCACCCGTTATCACTTCCCGGAAAGCCGTTATCACTTCCCGGTGACAGGCCCGCTCGTATTGATTGCGGCGAGCGCTGGTATCACTTTCTACCACTTGCAACGCAGGCCCCATTTATCTTGCATGCCACTTCTGGAACCGCGTCGACCATTCTTCAAACTTTGCATACTTGACGCGCACATTTCAGTGCGCGCATCTCTGCAAGTCCAGAGATAATACTAGAACACGTTATGACGCGTGTATAAAAGCCGACGCATTACGCCGCTTGTCAGTGTTTCCGTCGACTGACAACTGTTCATGTCGCTGTTGCTGTGCTTTTTCATTGGCTTTGTTTTGCTGTGCAAAAGTTCTCCCAATAAACAGTTCGCCTGACGTCGCTTGAGTTCTGCGTGCTTCGCCTTGAGCGCACCGTTTGCGACTACCACTTCACAATATATTGTCACCAACAAATAAAACGTCACTCTCTAAGAAAACTATTTATTTACGGCGAACTTGTGCCGGTTAACTAAAAAGCGTTCGAGGCTGAGCAAAGATCCCCTCCAATCCTCTTTCTTTCTTTCTTTTCTCCTTGTTATTTGGCTCTTTGCCCACTACGGGGGATTGGCCATGAAGCCGGCGGTTAATATAAAAAAGGAAAAAAGAAGTGAGCTAAAACAAACGAAGAGTAAGGAATCGGTAATGTAAGGAAGAATGAAATGTTAGAGTGATAGACTATTTATAATACAAATGAACCATAATAAATAATTTGAGGTTTAATAAACTAGTGGCGGCAATTTCGAGGTACGAAGTTTTGGTTGGAAAGATGATTAGCAACGAATTCTTCTTGTGTCACGAAGGAAATTGCACATGGCTAAGCAGACGTTCCTGTTGCTGTAACCTAGTGAGGACGCTCCAAAGGAAAGAATATTCTGAGAATTCAGGGGAATTTTTAAATTCCTGAATGAAATTTCGAAATGTCTTTTCCTCTGACTACTATAACGCTGACAGGTAATTAAAAAGTGATCAATGTTTTCAGGCTCTTGACAATAGCAGCATAGCGGAGATGGCACCAGACCAGACCTGTGTAAATAAAAATTTAATGAAGGAATACGACAGCGAAATTTTGTTATTGCCACTTCCAGTTTACGAGAGGGGCACCACTTATTATTCCAAACAAAAGAAAGATGCCCATATTCTTCAATAGGTAACTTCATTTTTAAAGAATCTTGAAGTAAGGAGTACTTACGGAATCTAGACAAAGTAACAAAGGCAGTAGTAGGCACCACGTGCATTACCGGCCCATCTAGGGACCACCGCGCGAGAACATCAGCCATCTCGTTTATAAATATGCCACGATGGCCTGGCACCCACACCAATCGTATTTCACGCAAGTGGGGAGGAATTAATGAAGTGAATGCGCTTAGAACAGAAGACTTGGAAGGAGAAGCTGAAGCGAGTGATGTGCATACAGAAAGTGAATCAGTCACTATAACAACTGCCAAATTTTGTGCAGGAAGTTTGCGAATGGCTAAAAGAATGGCTAAGAGCTCTGCTTCGAATATGGGTGTATAATCCGG
Organism: Hyalomma asiaticum; assembly: GCA_013339685.2. Lineage (NCBI taxonomy): Eukaryota > Metazoa > Arthropoda > Arachnida > Ixodida > Ixodidae > Hyalomma > Hyalomma asiaticum. The sequence goes on along the minus strand of JABSTT010005732.1, from coordinate 13,513 downwards.
GAGGCGCAAGGTATATGACCAAGACAAAGTCTCTGAAAAAATGCCCACTCCCGCTTTCTCCTCACGCATGGATGCATCCGTCGCAATTACGTTATCAATTCGCAATTGACATAAATGATCTTCTAATAAGCCTATTAAGTATCTGGAAGGTAAGAGTTTGGCATTAGAAGGGAATATCATATCCAATTCAATTTTAGCATTGGCCAATGGTTTATCCGTTGAGACGATATCGCGAATGTTAACATCTAAAGCCTCTAGTTGATCCTGCACAAACAAAACTTGAGGTTTGTATATGCGAGACCAAGGCTCATCAAAAAATGTTAGCGCTTCAGTACAGAACACGAAGTGTGATCGCCTCTGTGAAGACGCATAAATTTGTAAATATGTTTTGACAGTGAGGATACGGAATCTGCAAACTAACGTGGGTATTCGGGCTTCTTGGTACAGAACATGATTTGCAGTAAATTTTGGCACCTTGAGACAACTCCGAAGAGCCTCTCGCTCTAAAAGAACCAAAGGATTAATCTTGTATGCCGGACCACCAGAGTATAAAATGCAACCAAATTCAAGAATCGGACGAACATACATACGGTATATCATAAGAAGAGTGTCTCTGCGTAACCCAGAGGGGTGCTGGCCAAGTCTGCGTATCATCCCAACAGCGCGAGTAGCCTTACATTTAATGTGCTCAATGTGGTCGCGCCAACTCAGTTTATGATCGTAAAACACACGTAAATACTTCACGCACTCTGCTTGGGGAATTATTTCCTGGCGATACTGAAGAGAAATGCTTACTGGATCATTCAAAGGAAAAACAATAACAGAACTTTTACTAACATTTAAAGTCATGCTAATTTCATTAAACCATAACTCTAGTCTTCCTAAATAAGCTTGTAAGATTGTATGCAGTGAGTGAATATCACCAGCAGAAGCAAAGAACGCAATGTCGTCTGCATAAACATACACTTGAATGTTATTGTGCAACGGTACTGAGCTCAACAGAACGTTAAATAATACAGGAGATAAAACAGAACCTTGAGGGACTCCTCTGGACTGATTATATTTCGTTGAGGATAATCCACGCTGGGAACAATAAAACTTTCTATCCTTAAAAAACTCATACAACCAGTTAATAATATAGCGCGGGAAATTCAAGCTTTTTAATGAATTGAGAAGGATGACATGCTCGACACTGTCGTATGCCTTAGCTAAATCTAGAGTTACTAGTGCTGCATATTGTCGCCTGTGACGAGCAAGCTTAATTCGTCCCTCAAAATCTACATGTGCAGACCATATAGAATACCCAGGTCTAAAGCCAATTTGACATGGGCTCAATATTGAGTGGTCTGCCAAAAATTTCATGATTCTAACGTAGAGCACTCTTTCAATTAATTTTATAACATGCGAAGTTAGTGCGATAGGTCTAACATTATCAATATGCATATCTACTCCTCGTTTTTTAAGCAGCGGGATAATTTTCGCAAGTCTCCAATCTGGAGGAATCCAACCTTTTTCGAGTGAGTAGTTGACAAGATTTAGGAGGTCCTGAGGAGACACATCAAACAAAATTTTGAGCATGCCTGTCGTAATGCCGTCTGGACCTAGAGCCGAATTGGGGAGCGACTGAACTGCGCGCGCAAGTTCTTCTATAGACACCTTCACAAAATCGTCTACACATACAGGTTTGCGGAATACTGTTTGTATTTGAGTGGTAAAGCGCCTTCCTAATCCCAATGCAATATCATCTAATACAGCAGACAGTTCTTTTGGAGCTAAAACAACTGATTCTATGGTTACGGGTGCAGAAATAGCCTTACGAAATCGAAGAAATCTGAAAAGAGCTTTCTTGTTTCCACTTTGTGAGAGAAAGCTATATTGATTTTCGTCATGAGTAGCTTTCGCTATGGAAACAGTTCTTTTAAACATGGCTGAGGCATATTTGTAGTTACTCCAATTAGTAGGGCACTGGTTAACAAGGAGTTTTTTCCATGCAGCTTTTCTGCGCCTGTATTCTCGTTCGCAATCAGAGTCCCACCAGGCACTTATAGGCTTACTTTTCGCCGAGGATACAGTGAACTGTGCTTTTCTCATAGAGCATTTTAGAACACCACAAAGATTCATCGCTTTAATGTCATTTCCAGAACTGGTCAGTGAAGATAAGCTTGAATGTAGACTTTTTTTAAATTTTGAGTAGTCAACAAAAGTCACTGTCTGAGTATCTAAAGAAATCACTGGATTATTAACTTCCATCAATATTGGGCGGTGATCACTATTTGTTGCAGTATCAACAACAGCCCAAGAAGAGATGCGCAAGCTTGAGCTGGCGAATGTTAAATCCAAAACTGATCATGTGTTGCATCGTACAAAAGTGGCTACTTTAGAATTAAGACATATATAATTGTTCGTACACATCCAATTCCACAACAATTTACCCGACGAATCAGTGCGGTAACCCCAACAAACATGATGCGAATTAAAGTCACCTGCAAAGAGAGAGTTTGCTCTACAGAAGCTCTGAACGATGTCCAGAGTACCTTGCTCTTGTACGCCAGATGGAAAGTAGCTGTTGACAATGCTGAGAGGAGCACAACCTGGGAGAGCTAGTTCAAGTACTAAAATTTCGTGATCACTTGATATTGCCTGATAAACCAGTTTCGCTCTATGACAAAATTTTGTTGATATAAAAAATGCCAATCCTCCACCTCGTGTATTCCTGTCCAAACGAAAACATTTATAGTTTGGTAATTGAAAATTTTGACCCGATGCTAACCAAGTCTCTTGCAATAAAACGATGTCGGGAGACTGTTGAGATATAAGGTAAAGTAAATCGGTGGTTGCAGAAAGTATAGATCGGCAGTTCCACTGAAGAACCCTAAGGAGCCCTATTTTGCTGACAAGCGAGCAGCCGCAACTGCTTGATCCAAAATACTATCTTTTAAAAAATCAGTTCTGGTCAAGGGCTCTTTTACACATTTTTTGATTTTAGCATTAGAAGAATTCAGATGTTTGTTAGTAGGTGATCTGGTGCGTTTAAGAATTCGAGCGTCCATGTCTACATCCTGAATATCTTGTAAACCTGAATCAGACAAGCAATCTTGACCAGTGTTTTGAGAATTAGAAGGCCGTAACTCATTATTGCTAGGAGCGTCTGATTGGGACCCAGATGAAGAATTATATAAGCTAAAAGGATTCTGAAAGCTCTTAGCGAACTGCTCCGAAATGCCAGCCAACTGCGAGGATATGACTTGGGCCAATGTCTCCGAGACAGTCAGAAGAAGTTTTTCTAGAGATTTTTCCACTGCTTTTTCGACGATGGTCGAAATGGATTGAGCAAATGATGCATCCATAGCGAGAGGCGAACGGGCTGTAATTCCGGCATATCCATGCATCCTGCTCTGAACTTCAGTTAGGGCGTCTCGGCGCGAACATCGCCTTCTCTCAATGATTTCAATAACCTGCAGTTCTTTAGACCGAGCAGGACAATCGGTGTGATCAGCTGAGCAACGGGCTTGGCATAGGCAACAAGACTGATTATCAGACTTACAAACCTCAGCACTATGATCAGCTCCACAGACACGGCACCGAACAACCGTTTGTGCTATGTCCATACCGCCAGCATTTGCCACACTGTAGAGGGCGTGGGCAAGGGGTTCTACCTTGTAGATTAGCGGTCATGCTTTAATCTCCGAGGGACGAGATGTGCCTGCAAATGTGGCAATAATTGTCTCGGTTGGGATTTTGACATTATTAACTTGCCTGTTACAGCGGTACACAGACACAACTCCTGCTTCAGCGAAAATCTCCAAGACTTCCGCCGGACTTAGGCTTACATCTACACCTCGAACTAGGCCTTTACAACAAGCAAGGTGGGGAGGGATGAAGCAGCTCACCGGATGAGTGGCAAAGGAAGTACATTTTAGAAGGTCTCGGATACAGGCCTGGTCTGGTGAGCAGTGTGGGGTAACCGTGCGAAGCTCTGACTGAATGGCCTTAGGGTTCTTCATGCGAATGGCCCCACCATCCGTCGGCACCAAAGCAACAGGAACGCTGCTGATTCCACTGCGCAGAAATAGCTCCAAGGGTACATCCTGAGAGGGAATAGAAGCAGACCAGAGGGCAGCCCTCTGGCCTGGAGATGAGACAGACATCTAAAGAAGGTAAAAGTTACACTTGAATGCGCAGATAACCTAACACGTTAAATAAATAAGAAAAAAAAGTAACCGCCGGCAACAAAGCAAAAGCCCCGAGAGAGACTTCACCAAAGCAAGAAGGCCGGGAGAGGCGTTCGAAGCTTGCCACGCAGCCTCTGGCACCTCGAGATTTTCTTCTTCTCTGCTCTGTCGATTCGTCGATCTCTTCTTCTTTCCCAGCTCGTTCTGGCCGTTCCACAATCATTCAGGAGCCGCCACTTTTAAGCACGAGGTGTGGTAGCACGTGCCGCCCGGTGTTGCATTGCGCGTTCCTGCTTGCCACATGCGCTGTGGCTGTTTTCGCCCGTGGTAAGCGGTGCGCGTCTTCTGCCGTTGTCGAGCAGCTGGTGGCAATATATATATATATATATGATTTCACAGATGCATACACACAAACACATACATCAGGAAAATATATTACAATCTAAAACCCTACAACTTGAAATACAAGCAGACATAGGAGCATTTAGCTACATGCTAATGAAGCTACATGCTAATCTACACTCGAACAGGAAAGCTTGATGACCACGCGAGCGCGTGGCCAACAGCGTCTTCGCGACACTTCCGCCACGTCACCTGCGATCGACAGCAGCGCTACGTTCAAGAAGCATCTCTCCTTAAATATAGGGCCTGTCTGTTTTGTAACTGTGCACAAATATTCTTCACTTTTCTGTCTAAAACTACACGCTCTTTCGCAGCGGTGGCTACTGGTTATATCTTGATAGCCCTTCGCGAAACTCATATCGCTTCATCGGCACTCCGGTCGATGCAGGCCGTGGCGGCTGTGAATGCGCTATCTAGTCAGATATGTGGCGTGCTTACCGATGACGAGTGTAGCACGTCGAAACAAAAGACTCACAGTGCGGTTCGCGGCGCTGAAAAAATTGACATGCTAGCGAGTAGCAAGAAGACGCATTTCCGGCGGAGGTGTCACGTCGCCGATCAGACTGGCACGCGCTCGCGTTGTCCGCAAACTTTTGTGGTTGACTGTACGTAGCTTCACGACAATAGTGCTAGGTATCGTTTAAAAAAAGAGCTGACACAGTAATGCTACTGTGGGCTTCGCTATACGTTTGTATTTATTGAGGATTAACGGAAGAATATATTTCGAAGACAGCAACTTGTAAAACGTACACAAAAGTGGTATTAAGGCCCGTGCACAGTGGCGGGAAAACGCGCGCCGCGCGCCGCTGGTGGAGAAACGCTTCGGCGGCGACACGGCCACACTGGTCGCGGCGAACCGCGGCGGCAGCGCCGCGAAATCCCGCCTCCTCCGAGCAAACGAGAGCGAGAGGCAAGCGAGCCACCTTACGGGTACGAAATGAGCTTCCGGGCGGGTCCGCATGACTCCGCGATGGAGCGCATACGTCACGGACGGGGACGCTCTGATTGGTCTCCTCCCCGACGGCACGCGGTGCGCCGCGTAAAATCGTGCTCAGACCGATCGTCTCGCGGCAAGAGAATCCTTGCCGCGCGGCAGCGTCGGAGGCTCGCATATTGCCGCGCGCGTTTTTCCGCCAGTGTGCACGCGCCTTTAGCCAAAAGGCAGGACCACGCGTACGAACATTGGTATATTTCTGAAGCAGTGCTATTGTGGTAGTAGATCTTTTAAAAGTGGGTGAGGACAGAACGAACGCAGAACAAGAAATTCATGCATATGTTGTATTTTCATAATTTTCTACAACTTAAAATAATATTGTGTGGAGGCTAAGTGATCAACATTACGAACAACTTTCTTTGTAATAACAAAACCTTTATAGTATTCCTTTGTGTAGTGGTCAGCCATAGGAGACAGCAGTAATTAATATGAGAAGCGAACAGCACAAAATACATCTGTTTTTTGCTTCTACTGCGAGAGAATTGCACGTCAAAACGATAGAGCTCCTGTGGTCATTAAAAGCATTGAAAATTTTTTGCATAAGTTGTCAATGGTAAACCCCTTGCGAGATTTGAGCTGAATCTTTCTTCGAGAACGTTACATTCATTGACGATTTCTATTTGTTCGTCGCTGTATATATCCTGCTCTAAAATAATGTATTTTTTGCACGAAAGAAAAGTACCTTCCCAGTCGAAAAATCCACCAGACCGGGTCTGGTGTGTTTTACCCGTTCACACCAGAGCGGAAATTCAGACACGGGTTCTGGCGTGTCTGGTGTACCCGGCCGGTTTGGTGTGATCTGGCGTATCCGGCCGGTTTGGCGTGGTTTGGTGTGATCTGGTGTATCCGGCTGGTTTGGCGTGTTTTGGTGTGATCTGGTGTGCCCGGCCGGTTTGGCGTGTTTTGGTGTGATCTGGTGTGCCCGGCCGGTTTGGCGTGTTTTGGTGTGATCTGGTGTGCCCGGCCGGTTTGGCGTGTTTTGGTGTGATCTGGTGTGCCCGGCCGGTTTGGCGTGGTTTGGTGTATCTGGCTAGTTTTGTGTAATCTGGCACCAACCGATCGGTGCCACCGCACGGTTACAGTGTTGCCAAAACAGCGGATGTTACTAATCTTAGTACCATTGTGCCATGATTAAAATGTACTGTGGATCAAAATGTGCACACTTTTTTATGCCCGAGGAATAATGGCAGGCTGCAAGACACAGTAGTTTTGATATAACAAAATGGCCGACTTGTTTATTTCATCCTCGGTCCTCTCAGCTTGCTAGTTTTCTGGAACAGCCATTCAAACCTTTTGTGGCCTTCTTTGACTCTTCTTCAGAGTGGCCTCGGACAGCAGTGTGGCACCTGAAAAAGACAAAAACAGTGCGTTATAGCAGTTCCCTCATTTATAGGGACACAACGGGCACATATTAGGTTGAGCAAGACTGAAAGAATGGGTTTGTGTTATAACCACTTTGCTATTCCTGGTAAGAATGGAGAAGTTGTAAGAAAATGACAAAACTAAAAAATTGGAGTTTGTTTTTTTAAATGTGGAAACATGGGAATGTAGGCAACGTGAGAGCCGGCTATCCCATAAAAACTGAAGGATCCACTCCGAAAATTGGAGTGGTGCCTTCCTATTCCACTGCGTTTATATCTGTCTGATGTCAGCTCACCTATTTTGAGTGCTCGACTAACTGATCCAGGTTTTAAATAATGCATTGGATAAAATCCGACAATTACTAAACGTACAGTAGCGACACTTATTGCTCAATATTAAGGCCATGGAGCTCACTGCGTCGTAGCATTGGCAGCCAAGATCATGACGTCAGGTCCACTTTCTGGCGTGGGTGATTGAAACTGAGCTGCAATGTCGGAGATTGTCAGTGCATGTTTAGGAATGTCAAACCCCAGAAATCAATCAACCATGTCACCTGATAACAGCTCATTAAAGTAACATTAGCAGTGAGTATACCATTGTGCAGAATATGCAACATGCTTCCCATACAGCCCGATATTGTGAAAGGAAATTTCAGCTCTTCAAAATATTTTAAGTTTTTTTTACTCCTGATGAAGCCAAGAAAGGCATAGGGGAAATTGTAGTTTCTTTATGTACTGTAGTAATTATGGAATAGATGGAAAGGAATTAAGTGGTCAAACACACACACCCACCTCTGGTAAAGACCAAACCTACAACCTTCGGATAACGTGTCCAATGCTCTACCAAATGAGCTGCAAAGGCAGTCATTCTCCCGTCCACATTATTGGGTACTCATGAGTGTACAATCCCAGGAGTGCTAGACAGCACCACTCGTTGCCATGGCGATGAGTATGGAATACTTTGTGCCAGATGACAGCTCGTAGAACATATTTTTTGTAAGATGGCTGCTGCCCAACTTGCCCTATGCTTTCCTTGGCATCATTAGGTTGTTTCTAACAAAGAAATGTGCCTTGCCACTGTGGTCTAGTGGATATGGCACTCATGTGTGGATACGAAGGTAGCGGGATCGAATCCTGGCAGCTATGGCTGCACTGCAATGGAGGCGAAAAGATGAAGCCCATGTACTGTGCGATATCACTGCACGTCAAAGAATCCCAGGTGGTCAAAATTCTGCCCACCAGAATCCCAGGTGGCGGCTTATATACGCTGACAGCAGCGGCGTATTAGCTAGATTTTCCTCTGTGCTCTGTTAACCTTTCCTTTCAGTCTTTATTCCTGCAAAGTTCAAGTCTGCACAAGAACCAAGAACTTCGTTTTTTACATTGCAGCTGTTGCAGTTACTTAAACTGGTGGTGGCAGTGACCAGACACCATCGTAATGAGCCCGTAATAGCCGAGTGTAAAACGCATCAGCACATTGCTGTTGTCATGTGAAAACAAACCGCTTCATGTGATAGTGCTGTAGTGCACAGAACGCAACTTGGACAAAATGCACAGAGATGTCCATGACTTTCAAAGTGGCGTGATGGACAAGGAAAAAAAAACGGGGGTCTCGTTGTTGTTTACTACTACGAACCTTCTCATGCATTCACAGAAGCTAGGCAGGTGTTGGGTGATATTTACAGATGTTTACGACCTGGTGTCAGAACCTTATGATCTTTCTGAATGTTTCTGTCCGTTTCAAAGATCCGCGAGAAAAGGCTGCGGTCACCTTCTGACTGGTTTATTTTATTATATCTTGCTTACGACATTCCGGAACACTAAATACTGCCGCCTACTCCCTTTAGCAAAAAGCACACATGAGTAATTGGATAAAGCATTGCGTGACTGCATTTGTGTTCTTCAGCATAGGGAGCATAGGAACAGATAAGTGGCTGCTCACTTTGGCCGCCTGCAGCGGTCAGCTGTTTGCTATGCGCAGATATCACTAAGCCTCCACCGTTTCGAAAGCAGTCGGCGGTTCATTACTAAAAGACGCCAACACCCATAACATTCTAAGTTTTGTTACCGTTGTTGCCACTGTACCTTCTGCTCATAATTATGTGAAAGGTTGAAGGGAACAGCAAAATATTGGGAGCACCGCTAGCTACGACGTAGGTATATACGGATGAGCTTTCGCTACGCACCGTGCGCTGTGCATGCACTGTGCGTGGTTTGTATCACAGGTTCATAATAGAAACTAGAAGAGCCGCAGTCCTGACGAAGACAAGTCCACTTGTCGAAACGTTGGCTCCTGCGACATTCCCTGTTCTACATTTTTTTTAGCGATCTGTTCATAGGCTCGCAATAGGCGATTTGCAGTCGTCACTGATTTTTTTATGCGGTCAGTTTAAGCATCACTGCGCTTTGTTGGCCAATACTTTCCTTAAAGAACAGGGGAAAAAACAAGTGTTGTCCAGTCTGCCACCTTGAGTGGCAGTCGTATTGAGCTCGCTTTGTAGAGCATCACAGTTCCTTAACGGCTTGCCGATCATGCAACCACTCTGTTTTGACACAATCGCAGACTGCTAAAGTGCCATACATTAAACACACGGAACTCGCTAACTTCCATAAGAAGTGTGCTGTACATGATGCTATGTCCAATTCTGCCAATTGTCCTACCGATTCCGGTCAGAGCATGATATCCTTAGGAAAGAGGAGAAACACTGAGGTCATTTTGCTGCAAGTTGTTGTGGAATGTCGACACATAGCCCAACCATCCAGCTTCATTCAAATAAAGCCACTAAAGCTCATAAACACAGCGTGCCAATGCAGCAGCTATGCAGCTGAACGAACCGAGTACTCCAAGTACCGGCGTGCACTGCGGCAGCGGCGGCGTAGTGGAACTCACGGAGAGATCAGTCTATTGCTAACTGTTCTTTACATCTTTATGATAGGCACTAAACAAGCAAGGCTTGCACCATGTGCGCAGCTAGGCATGGCAAAGTGACACAAGAAACCATACATAAAAGTTTAGATGGGCATTAATCACAAAGCAGCAACAATGCAGGCAGCCAGCAAACACACAGAAATTGCATAAGGTAAGCAGCACAATGCTCCCAGCTTCCACATTATAAAAAAAAAGGCACCACCAAGTAGTTCTTATGTGGCAGATACTAGAACAAGAACACTTAACGAGAGTGTAACAAGTCATGTGAGGCATAACAGGGAGCACTGCAACAAAGCAGGCAAACTTTGCGAAGGCTTATTCTAGCCGAGAATCCAGTACTATACTGGACAGTAATTTAGGCTTAATGTTCCAATAACTGCTGTGGGCAGTGAAGGACATAGTGGCAGATGTGTGGCATTGTTGCTATATTTAAGCCTTGGTATGCACACACACTCGTATAGGCAAGAATTTCAGCATTTCAGAGTTGCACCAGGTTACTGTGGCTTATGAGTGAGCTAACTGGTCTTAGTAGCAGCCAGGGGCCCATAGTCACTAAATTTGTAACAGGTAATAAGTAAACAATATCTATGACAGGTGGCTGACAGGCTTATAAATACGTGCTGCAACCGTGCAGACTGACCTCTAAGCACTTCCACTTCATGAGGTGATAATGGCTGTTGCACCAGCTTCTTGCCACCTTCTGCCATAAAGGAGTTCGGCAGTGTAGACCCTGTAGACCGTCATTGTGCAAGTGCATCTGTGAACCAGATGACTGCCGCAGACCTTTCCACAATGTGGGAGTCCTTGTGCACCCACATCAGGTGGTAGTATGAGGGCTTCAGTACAAAAACCCCATTTGCCATACGAACCTGGAGACAAATGAGAAATTGTTACATGAAACACCAATCAACCCATCCCAATGACAAAAATGAATGCATGGGAGTGCACAACCAAAAGCTTTTCCACTTGTTAAAGTACCAAGAAAAGCGTTGTTTTGCGTCCTACATGGCCAGTGGCAAGAAAAGAATGGTACTTCTGTATGAATATCGCAAGCTTCAATTAATAGAAATTTTATCCCCACCTACTCAGAACAGAGGTGAGAAAATAATTTCGGGGACCTGGCATGCCAATGTCACCGTCAGTTCAAATGCACAGAAAGACAGCTATGCCCCTTTTGTGCAAGATGTGGCAGCTAAGGTATTTTGCATCTGCATACCTATCACAGCTTTAATTGATGAAAAGTATGGAGAACAGAAAATGTCGCTGGAGTCAACATTTCATCAAGTGGACTTGTTTTCGTCAGGATGGCAACCGCATTCTCGAGTGTTTGTTTCTGTATGCTTTGCACATTCTCCCCCGTCCACAGAAGAAGACGGCACATGTAAACAAACAAAAAACAGAGAGAGAAGAAAAATGAGAGGGGGAAGTGGAAAGTTGAGTGACATGTGTTAGCGTCACTAATAGAAATGGAAAGAGCAAAAAAGAAGGATCCGCTCCTGGGCGTGGGCTACTCTTGGAAATGCACTGTATGTGCACTGTAAAAAACCAGGACGAAGAAAGGAACAAATACGCAAAGTACAGGTGCTGCACTTGCCGCATGTTCCCCTCTTCCCGCACTGCACACACAGTGTGTTTCCAATGAAAGCTTTTTTCTAAAAACGTGGCTACACTGTTTAACACCATTGTTCTCATTGAACTAGGCGGGGGATGAGAACCTGAAAAGAGACTGTTGGGAAGAAACATTGTTTAGCCTGTACAGGTGAAATACCTTAACGTTTTATTGTCTTTGCTAACCCTCCACCATATCTAATGGACTCAAAGGTTCTCTTACGTTTATGCCTGTAGGCTGGACGGTACTGAACTTGTAAATGAGATACGATTCCCTATATTTTCTGTCCCCCGACGAGCGGAAATTTGCCTGACAGAAAACATCCGCTTTTATAGCTGCACCTAATAAAAGAATTGATATTTAGGAATTCGCAGTCTTGCCTCAAGAGCAGCCAAGCTGAGGTTCACATTATTTTGATTGGTCTCAAGTTAGCTGATATTTTCAATTTGTTTCTGTACTCTTACCAAGAAAAACTCATGATTGCAAGCCGAGCACTACTATTGGTTGGTGTCCCCCCTTTTTTCACCTTTAACTTCATCCCAACCAGACAGATCTCTGTCAAATGTTCACCTTTAAAACGAGTACTACTATGCACTGTGTCAGACTAAGTTCAATGAAACCACAATCCTGCAACAGCTTTTCTGGTAACAAAATTGTCACGTCAAATTGATACAAAGCGAGCATCCACCGCTAAAGGCCCAACTGTTCATAAGAGGGCACGTAAGCGCTGGTGCCACTGTGGGTGTCTTTGCAGTGGCATCGGTTTTCTTGCTTTATACACTTCTCCCCTTGTCGCTTTAGTTCTGCGTAAGTACTTTTAACATTGAATGTACATGAATAAGTGCTTAACAATATGTTCTGCCATCAAATGAGCGCACTTGCCTAAAGTGAAACAGCTGCTTATTTCAGACCATTCACCATGGTCTCAGTTAAAGAAAACAAAAAAGGACACTACATTACATTTTTACGTACCAGAACCACCTCATGATTATAATGGGGGCCGTGGTTGAGAATTTGAATTATTTTCATTACATATGATACTTTCATAAATCCAAGTGCATGACTGTTTTTGCATTCTGCGCTCAAATGTGACTACCATGATTGGATAATGCATCATTCGTCTCTGTGTCTGTGCTTCAACTCATGCTCGGTTAATTTCAGAAGTTTAGGTTTCTCCATCAGCCAGTCACATTTTCACTGCTCACTTGCGATGGGCTACAACTATAGGCACTCAACAGAAGCAAGGACAATGAACTTTGGGAGGGCAGTGACAGCAGCTGCAACAATTCCCACTTGGACTTCTCTACCAGTGATTATGACCAGACAGTGCATGACCGGGTCTGGGTAGTTGAAGTACGCGTTAGTTCTGCCGAACAAAAGAAGTACGGTTCATATTATGCAAGCCAATAAGGTAGTTCAGCTTGTTGAAACACTGACACTGAATGCATGCGTTTGCATGAGAATTGATCTGTTTACGAGTGGGACCAAGGTTTGCGATTCTGATATACGCTTGACTGCTCACAGATATTCTTGGGCAGCATCAGACTTTAGTGTCGGCTAGACACATTCCAGGGACACGCATTGAAATTGTAGACAGTGATGTCCAAGGCATTTAAAGTGTTTCATAGATACATGCATTATGCTACAATTCAAACCTGAAATCGCCATCTTCCTGCCGTGACACAGCTGGCTCCGAGTCCTTGCACTGCTTTTAGTTACTCAGTAAACCACATCGAACATGAGTCTGGTGCTGGGCCTGTTGGTACTGTACATACCTGAAGAAAACAAAGATCCAGCGTTTATAGACATGTTCACAAGAGACTATATGTGTATAGATGTCAGTACTTGCCACAGTTTAACGGGAAAAAAAACGTGCAGAATTCAAAGAGAAACTGATGCATGTATGTGCCACACAAAAAAGTGAGAAAGACAAGAAACAAAAACAAAGAAAAACAGGTACTCATGGATAAGCTGGCTTACTCAGAAAAGTGTTACTACAACGTGTCTGTCTCTGCCTTCTTTATATTGATTCAGTTTTGTATGATG
>JABSTT010005731.1:0-14553 GCA_013339685.2 Hyalomma asiaticum | reverse complement strand
GCTAGCTAGTATACTATAGCTAGTATAGCACAACCTGAGGCTACGCATGAAATAGTCCATATATATCTGCATTTGCATTTGGCTTGTCTGTGGGTGTGACGAGGAGCTGCGCGCCAGGCATTGTCACGTCGGGGTTGCTTCGACTCGCGAGCGTCCAAACTGCCCTGGAGAGGCGCCTCAATGGCTTACCGGAGGCACTCAGTACGTTCACCCCAGATCAGGAAGGACGACATGGTTCGTCCGAACCCCTTGGCTGTCGGAATGGCACAGGGTGGAGTCGGTCCGGCTACTCTCTTCCGGCGCGGCACCCGGCTCGAAGGCTGGTCCCGGAGTCGGGGGCAGCGGTCTGCTATGCGTAGCTAGGCACCCAGGACGCAGTCGCTGCAGCAGCGGCAGGTCACGTTCGCAACGGACGTAACCACGACGGCCGCGACGTTCATCCTACCGAGCAAAGACGCGGAAAAAACGATCCGACGAAGCCACAGAACACTTATAACGAAGCGCACTGGCTGTAATGCGCGCGATTTTCCTCCATACGCGCGATTTTCCTCCAAGAGCGGCGCGGCGGCGGCCGCGCGGTCCTCAAAACCAGCGGCGCGAGCGGCGGAACTCTCTATTGGCCGGTCAGGCGCGTGACGTGGGAAGCGCGCGACAGGGGCGGAGTCGCGGCGCCGATCGGTTCGGAAGAGAGCTCGTTCAGGCGAAGCTCTGTAGCAGACGACGTTTTCCAGCAGACATCCTCTGCTACTTTGCTCACTCCGTTTCCAAGGGGTCGTGGAGCGTAGATGTGCCACCCTGTTCCTTTTGTCGCTCCCGACAAAGTTTCCATTCGAAACGGACAGATTGTTTGCATGTGCTATATTGTGCTTTTATATTTTTGTCGGGTGTTGTTAACCATATGGGTCATGGCAGAGGGACCCCGCGGCACTCGGTGCTTCGCATTCGTGGCACATGTTGCTTTTTTTTCTTGTTTATAGCTTCGACCTCACTAGAATAGTCTGGTCTTCCGTCAAACTGCCCCGTTCTCCGATAAGAACCAGCGCCGCCGGAACACGAGTGCCTTGCCGCGTTGGAGAAAAAAAGACCCTTGAAATTCCTGGGCGAGTTTCAGACCACAGGAACCAATTATTTCTTTTGCTTCTATACGGCCAATTCTATGGGCTTGCAACAGAACGTTCAATATAGAAGAAAAAGGAAAAGAAAGTTAAGAAATAAACGGAACTGAAAAGATGAAGCCCTCAACTGAACTGCACCAAAACAAGAAAGTTTGGAGCAAGGGCCAGCTATTGGAGGCCCCGTGTGTGCGGGCGCTCTCCGCAAACCGCACTGCGCGTCGCAGCGGCGGGCGTCGCGTCGCGCAAGCGCGATTGAAGCATCTCCAGCAGAAATCGTGGACGACGAAGATTGGTATTTATGGTGTAACTATAGCTTGGAATTCGCCACTTCAAATGACATCTTTGATAGAACTGTCAGTGTAACCTTTCGTGGTGACATTCGTTCTCTATGCATGCACTCATGAGTCATGTACTTTATCTTTAAACTTTCATTCGCGGAGTAATCTTCACATGCCCAATTTGATTATCAATGCTGAGGAAGGGGGTGACGTAATTTGGGCATATGTCAGCGATGCGTATTTGTGACCTAGCTCCTTCGTTCAAAACTCATAGGGAGTGAGCTCGCGTGGTCTTTCCCGCAGTTGTATGTTATATTATGAGTATATATCGTCAAGTTTGGAGGCGATGTTCTCGGCCGTGCGCACCATATCATGTTAATCAATTCAGCTACGTATGTATGTGTAAAGTGTGTCTGATATGAACTAATATAGAATACATGTAATCTATTCATAACTACAGCAGATATGTCTGTAGGCTGCTGTCACCTTAAAATCGCCAATATATATACACTATGGCTGTGTAATATCAGTGCCCTTATATATTTTTGTTTCTCAATATATAGTACACCGAGAAGTATTTCTTGCGATCTATAAACTAATTAATTCTTAAAAGCTCACGCAAATGATATGCCCATGCTGTCTTAGCGTGGTAGCGTATATATATATATATATATATATATATATATATATATATACGAGTAGCGCAAGCCGATGTAGAAATGTGTGTCGACGACAAATTGATAGCGATCATTATATTGTGATGGGGGTCTGCCACGATAACTAACATTTTCTCATCAAAGATACGCACATATATATCCTAAATTGTTCGCCAGTGATCTAAAGAGAGGCCTAGTGACATCCTTGTACCGACGCAGCTGCCATAGCTGTTGCGCGCTGAAGGTACGCCTCACGCATGTCCTTTTTTTTTTTTTTTTTTTAATGTGCTGTTACAGTGGTTTGGTGCGCCATGGATTCTTGCGGAACGCGTGCACCTCAGACAGCAATATATATTTTGCTGTGCAGACGTCGGCATGCATGCGTACGTATACGTGTAAATTCTGAGCAAACAGCCCGGGCCGCGCTCAAACGTTTCCCGACGCAACTGGTGTGTTCATTTCATTTAACTGCGTTTTATATGACCATTGCATAAGGAAGGAGCCCATAATAGCATAAACAGAGCGTAACAACAAGCGTGCACAGTTGATTATATATATGTACAGTCTGGGAAAGTCATTTTTTAATTGGAGGCTCTTCTACACTGTCAGGAGCATTGCGCTGGTTTAAGCTATTGAATTCGTGGCATCTTTGTAAGTATTTGTGTTTCCCATTTTGATTTTAATGTTGATCTATAGTATCATCATCAAGGCGCGTCATTTGATCGTGTAAACCTTAAGCTTTAATGACAAGCTGCATGCAATTTTACACCCTTCACGGTTACAAGATTAAATGAGCAGCGTTCTCGAACCATGCATGCAGCTAATGAAATAGCATTTTGTGCATAAGTGATTGATTTGTCGGGTTTAACGTCCCAAAACCAGCCCTGACTATGACAGACGCCGTAGTGGAGGTCTCCGGAAATTTCGACCATCTGGGGTTCTTTAACGTGCAATCACAACGCACAGCAAACGGGCCTCAACATTTCGCCGCGGTCGAAATGCAGCCGCCGCCACCGGGATCCGCACACACTTGGCTGCTGATCCCGCTACCCTCGAATCAGCAGCCAAGTGTGTGTGTGTGTGTGTGTGTGTGTGTGTGTGTGTGTGTGTGTGTGTGTGTGTGTGTGTGTGTGTGTGTGTGTGTGTGTGTGTGTGTGTGTGTGTGTGTGTGTGTGTGTGTGTGTGTTCGACAAGAATGGAACAGCGAAGCACATATATCTATTCTGACGTTCCCGCTGGAACCCAGCGCCTTTCTCACCGCCTGAAGTTTTCCATCCGTACAAGCTTCTCATACGGCGTAGGTAAAGAGGCTGTAGAGCACACGTGAAGGTCATGACGGGAGATGGGGAAGGGAGAGGAGGGAAAGGCAAGTAAAAAAAAGAAAATTCCCGGCGTCTGCGACGCGGGGAAAGATGCGAACGACATTCTGGCTCGGGTTCCGAAGTTTGCAGTCAGTGCATGTGTATCGTGCCGCCTTTCTCTGTCTTGCTGAGCTGCTGTCGTTAGCCGTGCATCCCGCCCCAGTAGCACAGTGCAGCAGGGCAGAAGCTACACGGCCGAAGATTGCACGCTGCTGTTCGGAAACGCTCGCGCTGCTGTCTCTTTAGTATATATGTGCGGTTGTGGCCTCCGCAGTGCTGCACACAACCACTGAAGCAAAATCCCGGAGAGGCGTACGAAATGGAAAAAAGGAGAGGGGCGGGAGGAGGGACGCGGGACAGGTTCCTCTTTGCGCGGTCAAAGTTGTGGGTCAGTCTCCAGTCCCATACAGTGTTTGACAAAAGCCCGACCTTATGTACGAAAGATGCAGAGTCGCCAAAGAAACATACACACGAAATACGAGGAATGGTTGAGTCTGTGGAAAGCACGTGCACATGTACACACAAAGAAAAGACGAAGAAAAAAAAGAAAGAAAATAAAATACGCAAGAACGAGAACTGTTCAGCTCGAAGCAACTGGAATGTATTTCAGTTGCTTCGTGTTTCACGTATACGTGAAACACGTCCAAAGAGTGCCCAAGCGAATGCCAAAGGTGCGCGTATTTCTGCACGTGTAGATTATTAACCGGGTATTACATATCAAATAAAGATGTAAGAATAAAGGCAACAAGAGACATGATGGGAGATAAAAATTCATAAAATAAGAAATGAAAACAGAAACAATAAATGATAAGCAAGAAATTATATAAGGAGGATGGTAAGATTGCCCCTTGCTTCCGTTTTTCTTTTTTTCTGATACATATTCACAGCGCTCCTCTTATGTGAAGGAATCATCCTTCCTTTTGGGCAATTTAGCATAAGTTTCTCCCTCCCCCCCCCCCCCTTAAAAATAAAGAATTCGCATTTAACTACAAGTGCAAAAGAGCACTGTTCATCGCTTGTTAAAGATGTTACACCCTTAATTGGAGGCCTTTAATTCTGAAACTAGCGCATTGTACCGGCTGTAATAAAGAGAGGCATAGACACAGCGCCTTAGCTGCAGGCCGGCTGTTCTAGTTGTTGTTGTTTCCTTCAAGTATGGCACATACCCACCCTGGGGGATTGGCCAAGATGTTGAAGTTGAAAAAGTTAAGCTGAGGTACTATGGAATCCCAATCAGAACCGAATAATCAAGATGAAAATTAACAGTGAAGTGCACGAATATTCTGCCCTTCGTCTTTCTCTTCCTCCTGCGCCCCTAGCGCGAGCGCCCCAGGCACGGCGAGCTGTTGGTTATTATACATTACACGGCATATATTTTTTTTTATTTATTCTAAGCAAATTGTACCTTTTGCGCGCCATAAGTTGAATTTATGCCGCTCGCGGTGCGTTATAGAAAGGTCGCCAAACTTAGATATTGTTAACTGTCTCTGGCTGACCCCGATTTCGGACGTCTTGCCGGTTTAACAGAAGCAATGACGCTGAAAATATTTCCCTCGAGTCTCGCAAAGGCATTCTGCAAGTAAAGATAGACATAAGCGAATAAACGGAGTATTATTCTCGTTACAAATCCCAAGATTGCCAGAACTGCAGAAACGGCGAAAACTGAAAGATTTCGATTGCTTTTGAATGACAGTGACTGATTTGTATGAAAAGTTTTTAGAATACGTAAACATCCTCATAAAATCTCCGCAGAAAAAAATATGCTGCAATTTTTTCCTCTAAATGAGAAAATTCAACCCATTTTTGGACATGTGTGTGGCTATATAATAATCATCATCATCAGCCCATATCCTAATGTCCACTGCAGGACGAAGGCCTCTCCCAGTCCTCTAGCTCCATCTTGCCTGTCCTGCGCGAGCTGGTTCCATTTGACGCCTGCGAATTTCTTGATTTCGTTCCGTCATCTTACGTACTCTCTGTCGTCCGCGGCTACGCTTGCCCTCTCTTGGTATCCATTCCGTCGTTCTAACTGTCCATCGGTTATCTAGCCTTCCCATCACGTGGCCTGGCCATGTCCACTTTTTCTTCTTAACGTTGGTTATTATGTCGGCGACTCCCGCCGTCTGTTCTCTGACCCACTCGGCTGTCTTTCTATCTCTTAATGTAACGCCTATCATTTTTCGTTCCATCTCCCGCTGCGCGGTTCTTAACTTCCTCTCGAGCTTCTTCGTAATCGTAATATTTCAGTACTGGCAAAATGCAGTAGTTATGTAGTTTCCGCTTGAGGGATAATGGTAGATTGATCCTTTCATCTCCCGTACGCGCGCCATCCCATTTTATTCTACGGTGGATATCTTATATATGGGCGGGTTCTCCCGTCAGTAGCTGTCCTTGATATAGGTATTCTTGTAATACTTATAATGTCTTGTTTCCGATTGTGGAGCCACGTCTTTTTCGTCAGCATTATCTTTGTTTTCTGCATGTTCACCCTTAATACTACCTTAGATCTAGCTTTCTCGGCTTAGGTCTTTAATAATCTTTTGCAGTTCGTCGCCGTCATTGCTAAAGAGTACTAATTATGTCGCCTGCAAATCGTAAGTTACTCAGATATTCTCTGTTCATCCTTAGCCCTGTCTCGTCCCAGTCTAGTCTTTTGAAGATTTCTTCTAAACATGCAGTAAACAGCGTTGGAGAAATTGTATCTCCATGTCTGACACCTTTCTGTATTGGGATTTTCCTGCTTTTCTTTGGGAGGAGTAGGATGGCTGTAGAATCGTTATAGATGTTGGCTATTGTGTTTACGTAGCTATCGCATATTCCTTGACGGCGTAATGCCTCTAGAACTGCTGGTATCTCTACCGAGTCGAAAGCCTTTTCGTAGTCTATGAAAGCCATATTTAGGGGTTTGTTGTATTGCGCGGACTTCTCGATTACTTGACTGATCACATCAAGGTGGTCTATGGTGGAGTATCCTTTCCTGAACCCTGCTTGCTCTCTTGGGTGAATAAATTCAAGTGTGGCCCTTATTCTGTTTGGGATAACCTTTGTGAAAGTTTTGTAAAGTGCTGAGAGTAGACTGATCGGCCTGTAGTTCCTCAAGTCTTTAACATCTCCGTTCTTATGTAATAGTAGAATGCTTGCGTTTTTCCAGATAACTGGTACATTTGAAGTTTTGAGGCATTGTGTGTGAGGCATATTGTGATGCTTTTCAAAAATAACATAAAGATCGCGCTTGTATGTTTACTTCTTACCTCACTGTTTTTAATGTAGTAGTGACGACTGACTGTTCAACGTAACGATGTAGCCCCCCCCCCCCCCCTATACCTCCCTCTTCCAGAGAGGAGACCACAGCGACGAACGAACATCGCGCGCGGGGGACCTGATGAGTGGACAGATGATGATAGTTATGTGAGATGCTGAAGCGGGAGCGGCTAGACCGCGTGTCATCGCCTGTACACGCGGGTTTTGCTCGAGTGAAATTCACAAGAAAGTTCGAATGGAGGCGCTCAAGGATGGGGAATGGTACAGGGTGGTGTGGCTGCAATGAGCCACGCACAAGGACGCGTACCACACCAACACATCTGTTGCGTTGTACGTGCCCTAATGCACATAATACAAGCCCTAGCTCGTTTATAATCCGGAGCCCTAATTTTTAGCGATTTTTACGGGGGTAAAAAGTCATTCGCATATTTTGCGCTTCCATGCCTTCCTCCAACGCTTATGCATGAGGTCCGCGCCCCTTCTCTGTCCTTCACTCACTTATTAAACGATTAAAGGAGTACTAAGGATATGGAACAAAATTCCTGAAAATTATTTGTTACAATGGATGTCACAGCATTCTATACTAACATCCCCAGTACTCGTTCCGTTCATGCATATGACAAGATTTCGTTGATAAACCTTACCAGTCGTAGCACCCTCCATCCGTTCACTTCTGAAACTAATTATTCGAACGAAGAACCCTGAGTTTCGGTCTGAGTCCTTTGTTTCGGTCTGTTTGACTGTTTCCCGTTTTCCATAATGCGCTATACAAGTCCAAGAGCACGCTAGCATACGTTATTTCCTTTTCCACTAAAGTACCTCGTTCAATATCGTTTTCGCGTGAACATTCAAAGGAGAGCATATATTTTTTTTAGGCGTCACGGACCTTATCATTAGCACACCGCACTGCTCTTTTTTCTAAAGGCAAACCTCAAGCTTGATGTCAGACCGGCCTTGCGATGACCTACTCCACCTAGGCATTTATAAAGGTAAACCTGTACTTAACGACCACAACAACATACACCAATTAAAAGCGAACGCCTCAAGCAAATTTTCAAATAACCACTAAGATTGTTTACAGAAGACCAAGAAATCGTCGAACCCACGCATATGTCGGTTGCCGTGTTTGCGAAAAACCCCGCGATGTATGCTTTTTATAAACGCTGCAGACGGCCACGTGCTATAGTGTCACTACTGCATCCCATGTTAGTTGTAAAATCGAGGAAAATCCAATTTGTCGTAATTCGCTCGAATTCTCGAAGCAATCACAAGGCCCACTGCGCAATTCTACCACGAACTATACCTATATCAAGACACTAAAAGGTACCTAGGCATAATCCGCTTATTCGTTTTACAACAACCGTCCCAGAGTCCGATTTTAGGTCACGCTATGAAAGGGACATACACGAATAATCCATTATTCACAAATTTAAGACCATATCGCCGGGTTTAAATGAGAATATTGGAAAATTAACTTGGTCGTCGCTGTGGCAGATTATCCGTTTTTCTCAACCACGAGTGACATTGCTTTAGATTTTTTTAAAATTTATTTTCGGAAAGGCGGGTGTTAACACAGCTTTCTGTAAATACCATGCACGCTCCGTTCTGTGTCATATATATGTTTCTCTTAAGACCCGACAACTCAGGAGTTCCGAGTCTGTTTATTGCACGTCGCTAGATCACTGGCATAGACGCGGACACATATCTTACTCGAATTAGAAATCACGTGCAATCGGAATTTAGTCACGCGCAATCCGTGGATGCACTTATGCTTGCTAAATAGTAATGAAACCAAATAGAATACGAATCGATATGCACTATTCGATTTCATTATTAGAAATTTCCGCAGCCTGAAAATTCCACACTTTATATGTAAAAAAAAAATATTCAAAGATAAGTTGTGAAAAGTGAGGTTGGCCTGAATGCAGAACTAGGGCATTTGAGGTATTATAAGTAAGCGCACATTAATGTAACGCTTGCCTCTCTCGTGACCGAAGCCTATTTGCAATCATTCTTTCGTTTAAATTTTTCATGATTGACACGTTACACCTTGTGCTAGCTTTGCTGCTTCCTCCATGCCAAGAACCACGGCTGCTCGATGGAAATTGATCGAGCAGCCGTGCAAGAGCTCCGCGAACAAAACGACAAAGCTCCTGATATCATGATATGATGACTGTATATATGAAACTTTCGCTTCCGCGACACTACAATTTTTAATATATATATCTAGGGATCAATATAAAAGTCTGTAATTTTGTAAAAGGTAGGGCGGGCTGCATCCGTCGCGGTAAAAAAAAAAAAATCATCCCTTGACGTTTCCTTCCTTTAGAGTTTTCTCATCGGTTCAGAGTATTCCCAAACCATTCAAAAAAGATTCGATTTTTTCGAGTATGCACTATTCTATGAGAGGGCCAAACTGAATAGAACGCGTTTGGAATCGTTATTCGAAATTCTCGAATGGCACTTTGATGTCTTACATTCTTGCATGCTGACAAAATGTCGCCAAATGAGCATGCTTGCATTTCTTATGCAATACGCGTGTTCTTCCTTCAGAGGTTTGGCTATATCTTAATTATATCTGTTACCGGTAAACAGGACTCGCATCTTCTGATTTTTTTTTTTTTTTGCGGTATAGTATTATGCACCACATATTTTACTAATCTCGCATGACTCACGTGACCGATATATTTGAGATGTATTCTCATTTCATTGTCGCAGGCTTATGATTTGAGTGCAACGCAACATATATGCCCAACCAGATGCGCATATATAATAGAGTGAAAACACAGCTAATGAAGCGTTGTAATAAAACAAAAACAACTTTTCTTATTCATTTATTCTTTACTCGTTTATATTCTGCATTGCAACGTCTACGGACAGCAATACATTGGCCAAACAGACACGGCATTTCGCTTGCAATTTAACAATCACGGGTACAGTGCCACTTCGCTGCCGAACATGCCCATATATCAAGACACGTTCGGCTGCCGAATCACTGCTTTGAGGATATTGGGATAACTATTTTGCAGTCGGGCTTCCGAAAAGCGCGCGACGCGAGCGTGAACAACGCGAGGCATATTTTTATTTTCAAATATCGCACACTAGAATCCGGCGTAAATGAGGACCCCGTCCGACTCTCCTGTCTCGGAGAAATAAGCCAGCAAAAATGTACCGCCTAGACATACCATGCCTGCTTGAAAGGGCCCAGTGTGTCGGCGATTTCGGGCTGACAACGAAGAAAGCAAAAAAAAGCTACAAAATGCCACCGGCGCCACTTCTCGACGTCCGTCTGGGGCCATGCCCACAAAGGAGGATTACCTGCCGCGTAGCACTCAAGCTTGTCAAATCGTTTGCTGGCGCCGCCGCGTGCTCGTGTACGACCATTCCATGCTCATCAGTCGTCGAGCGGCTGCCCACCCTCCTCACACAAGTTCGTGGGAAAGCAGAGCGACGACAGCAACATCCGAACCAACTCGAAACCTTGGTTCAATAAGTAAAGAAAGTTGTTCTCTGACACCGCTTCACTGCGTTTTCATTCCCGCATTTAAAGAAAACTAGCCCATTGAATATATATATATAAACCGGCCTTCATCAGGAATGCCTATGGTTGTATTCCCGCTTCTATTTATACCTGTCCGAGAGAGATCTTTTCATAAAAAAAAACGAAGAAAAACGTGATACAAGAAAAGAGTGTAGAGAGAATAAGAAAAGAAAGAAGACAGGAAAGATGGAGAACTGAAAGAAACTGACCAAAGAGTGGAAGAAAGGCAGACGACGTGCGTCATATGCGGGCACCATATCCCCCGCCCCCCAACGCCCCCACTCTGAACCCCCCCCCCCTCTCTTTACGAAGTGGTTTTCGTGGCCGGAGCCGACATTCATGCGTACACTTCAGGCCACCCTCAGGTGTGTCAATGTCAAAAGAAGAAGAAAAAAAAAAGAAAAACCAGAAGGAAGGAAGAAAACGGGTGGGGGTGGGTGAGTACAATTGAATGACGTCAGTGGCGATGGCGTCTAGAAGTCTGCGCCCGGACGGGCAAAACGTGCACTGACCTGCCTGCGCGTTTGGCCACATCCAGGAGAAAAGAAAAAAAAAAGGAAAAGTTTTACAGAAATAATTAGAATAAGACAGGTAAAAGATGAATGGTCAGGAAGTAAAAAAAAACAGATAAAAATAATAAAATAGGTTTACGTAATTCGCTTTGAAAAACACGTCATATTTCAATGGTCCGGTTCCCGCTGTACATACGGTGCCACAGGTCAAACGCTTGCCAATGATTTTATTATTGCGATGGTTCCTGGGTTCTCATTTATATCGTTTTGAACCGGTATATTAGATATGATTCTCCTTGCTCACGTTCTCGCTTTGACTTGAAGGCCGTTTCTAATAGTGTCACTGTTAGTTTATCGAATGAATGGTTTGGGAGCTTTAGATGTTTCGAGAGAGGTAGATTTGGAATAGATTTGGCATGGGCTTTGTGGTTGTTGAAGCGGAGCCGGAATGAGGTTTCTGTTTGACCTATGTACTGCATTCTACATACAGTACACTCCAGCAGATAGATAACATTCGAGGAATCGCACGTTAAATTAGCGCGAATTTTGACAGAGTACTGTGATTGGGAGCTGTTGGCAGTACTCGTCTGCTGCATTGCCTTACAGACAAGACACCTTGGTTTCAGGCATGGCCTGCATCCGTTGTGTGGTCGTGACGTATTTAATCGCGAGCTCACAAGCGTGTCCCTGAGGTTACGTGATCGTCTGTAGGTAACGCAAGGGGCGGATGGATCCGGTGCTTGGTTTTTTCGAATTCTTTAAGGGCTGTTATTTCATTTTTTGATAGGGGGTCATTAGATCGTATAAGGGTTGTGTTTGCCTTACTTAGTTGCTTTACCTGTTTCTCGCTATGATTGATGGCGATTTTTACTAGTTCTAGAGAGGCGTTCAGGAGAACGTTTTGCCACGCTGACCTGTCGCATTTATCAAGGTTTGTAATAGCGGGCGTGAAGGAAAGTGTTATGCCTTTGGGAGTTATTCCGGTTTATATATATATATCGCGCAGCTCGAAGAATGCTAATATAATCCTTATCTACAAGAAAGGACATAAATGAGTTAAAGAATTACAGACCAATTAGCCTACTGCCAGTAATATACAAGCTATTTACAAAGGTAGTTTCTACGAGGATAAGAGAAACACGTGCTCGACTTTAACCAACCGAAGGAACAAGCTGGTTTTAAGAAAGGTTACGCGACAATGGACCACAGCCACGCTATCAACCTAGTAACTGCAGAGGAGTACGCGGAATATAACAAACCTCTTTATATGGCGTTTATCGACTACGAGAAAGCATTTGACTCCATAGAAATGCAAGCAGTTCTAGAAGCTCTACGTCGACAAGGGGTACCTGGCGTATACGTGAAAACCATAAACAACATATACAAAGATTGCACAGCCACACTACTCCTACATGAGAGAAGCAGAGAAATCCCGATCAGGAGAGGTTTGAGACGGGGAGATACAATATCCCCGATGCTATTCACTGCATGTTTAGAAGAAGTCTTTAAACGTCTAGACTGGGAAGAAAAGGGCATTCGAATAGACGGAGAATATCTAAACAATTTAAGATTTGCAGACGACATTGTGCTCTTAGCAATCATGGTGACGAACCACAAAACATGATGACCGAAACAGGGAAAGTATTAAAATTGGATTAAAAATGAATAGGCAAAAGAACAAAGTTATGCTCAATATCTTAGCTAAGGAACAGGAATTTAAAATCAACAATGAACCCTTACAATGTGTAAACGAATATGTATACCTGGGACAGTTAATAACAGAAACTCCTACCCATGAAAAAGAAATTCTCCGTAGAATAAGGACTGGCCGGAGCGAATTCGGAAGGCATTACGAAATCATGACTGGAAACTTACCGCTCTCACTAAAGCGAAAAGTATTCAATGACTGCATTCTCCCAGTACTAACGTACGGTGCAGAAACGTGGAGTATAACGAAAAAACTAGAGATGAATCTAAGGAGCACGCAACGTGCAATGGAAAGAAAAATGATAGGGGTAACGCTAAGAGATAAAAAACGAGCGGAATGGATCAGAGAACACACAGCAGTAGCCGATATTATCTTATGAATTAAACAAAAGAAGTGGACCTGGGCAGGACATATCATGAGGAGGAAAGATAACAGATGGACAGTAAGAGCGACGGAATGGATACCAAGAGAGAGAAAACGCAACAGAGGTAGGCGTAAAAAAACAGATAAAAATAAACATGGCTTTTTTTTTTTTTTACTCTGGTGAAGGCCGGTCCGCCGGGCGCAACGTCAGTAAACTTCTTTTTGTTAATCGTGTGAATCTCTTCCTTTGAAAATATTTATTCGGGCTCAGGGAAATCTTCTTTCCAACTATATATATATATATATATATATATATATATATATATATATATATATAGAGAGAGAGAGAGAGAGAGAGAGAGAGAGAGAGAGATAGCAGACACGACTTCGCAGTTATCGTTTATTGCCAACAGTTTCGACCGCGGGTCCGGTCTTTTTCAAGGCATAGAGAGAAGTGAAGTGATATCGCTGTCAAACTGGTCGAAAGAAGAAAAGGGAGAGAGTGGTACTAGAGGTACACAATGCATTCTGCAGGTGAGCGTTATGGGTGCTTGAGAGAAGGCTGTGCGGGAGGGAGAACAAGGTGGGCAACTAGCAAAACGGAGTGGCGGCAAGCAATGCACAGTGGGGGGCGGTGATACTGAGTATTCCTTGCTGAGGGTACTGACAAAAGGGGGTCGTGCATTGTTGGGGGTCGTCCCTGGCGTGGCTCTTCTGGGCAGTAAAGAGATTTTTTCTTTTTCTTTGTTTTCTTCCTCTCACCGAAACTCAAGTTTTGCCCCCCACTGTGCACTGCTCGCCGCCAGTCCTTGGAGGAAGGAAACAAGTATTCCACAGGTGCTGTGTTCGGTTGATAGTGTAGGAGCTTCGCGTCCGAGTTGGACGAGTAAAGGAACGCGCCTTTGCGACGATGCGCCACCTGGCATCTATAAAACAAAGCTTAAGAAAATATACTGAATGTTTATTTTTGACTTATTTGGTGTTTAAAACTGCAAAAATCTCAACGCAGCTTACATTTAGCGTCTATTAAAACGTAATCTTTCGGGCAGATGACCATCCCGCTGAGATTCAAACAATTCGCTCAGCCGGCATATCGTTTGGATCGTATCCCGCAGCAACGCAACACTGTATTTTGCCATCTACGTGTGAATCGGAATGGGACCGAACAGGCCGTTTTCCGCTTAGCTGTCTGTTTGGCTGTCTAGGCCGACTATTCGAACACACTCTACTGTAAGAACGCGCGGTATTCCGTACGCGGAGCGCGCGAAGCATCAAAATCAACGGTGGACACGGCCGTTGGATACGGTGATTATGCCAAGTTCTATAAATACCCCGCGTGTCCCTTCTGGGGTCTTCTGACATCGACTGACGACGGACTGACTTCGAAGCCTTCTGCACGCCTCAATGTGAGTATAAACCTTTCCTGCTATTCCGGCCATGTATAATACAGAGAAAGGAGAGAATGTGCGTGTGCACAGTATTGTAGATCAGAGCATAACGTACTGCAACTACAGCGAACTCGCTTGAGTATATTGTTTGCATTTTATTTGTGGATGTTGTGCTGCATCTTAGCGACATTGACTAATCACCTTTTCTGCATGTCACGGTCACTCGAGGCCTATGTTGAGCGCTGTAGTTATTTCCATTTTCTGTGTGCTTGTGGCATTCGTCCGTGACATTTTCTGACCACGCTTCTTGCATGCCATAGTCGCACGAGGCCTATGCTGAGCGCTGTGATATTTCACGTATTGCCGCTAC
>JABSTT010005730.1:0-15775 GCA_013339685.2 Hyalomma asiaticum | reverse complement strand
CAGATCAAATCGAACGATTCTCGCCGAAATACAAGGATATCGCATTTTGCTCGATTTTAATCAATTTCCCTAGGCTATAGACTTGATAATTTGGAGAAAAATGTGACCCAGATCAAATCGAACGATTCTCGCCGAAATACAAGGATATCGCATTTTTCTCGATTTTAATAAATTTCCCAAGGCTATAGACTTGATAATTTGGAGAAAAATGTGACCCAGATCACATGGAACGATTCTCGCCGAAATACAAGGATATTGCATTTTGCTCGATTTTAATTAATTTCCCAAGGCTATAGACTTGATAATTTTGAGGAAAATGCGATCCTGCTCAAATCCAACGATTCTGGCCGAAATACAACGATGTCGTACTTTACTCGATTTTAATTAATTTCCCAAGGCTATAGACTTGATAATTTTGAGAAAAATGTGACCCAGATCAAATCGAACGATTCTCGCCGAAATACAAGGATAACGCATTTTGCTCTATTTTAATTAATTTCCCAAGGCTATAGACTTGATAATTTTG
This sequence comes from Hyalomma asiaticum, assembly GCA_013339685.2. Taxonomy (NCBI): domain Eukaryota; kingdom Metazoa; phylum Arthropoda; class Arachnida; order Ixodida; family Ixodidae; genus Hyalomma; species Hyalomma asiaticum. The sequence continues at coordinate 15,249 of JABSTT010005730.1, read as the reverse complement.
AGAAAAATGTGACCCAGATCAAATCGAACGATTTTCACCGAAATACAAGGATATCGCATTTTGCTCGATTTTAATTAATTTGCCAAGGCTATAGACTTGATAATTTTGAGAAAAATGTGACCCAGATCAAATCGAACGATTCTCGCCGAAATACAAGGATATCGCATATTTCTCGATTTTAATAAATTTCCCAAGGCTATAGACTTGATAATTTTGAGAAAAATGTGACCCAGATCACATCGAACGATTCTCGCCGAAATACAAGGATATTGCATTTTGCTCGATTTTAATTAATTTCCCAAGGCTATAGACTTGATAATTTTGAGAAAAATGCGATCCTGCTCAAATCCAACGATTCTGGCCGAAATACAACGATGTCGTACTTTACTCGATTTTAATTAATTTCCCAAGGCTATAGACTTGATAATTTTATGAAAAATGTGACCCAAATCAAATCGAACGATTCTCGCCGAAATACAACGATGTCGTTCTTTACTCGATTTTAATTAATTTCCCAAGGCTATAGACTTGATAATTTTGAGAAAAATGTGACCCAGATCAAATCGAACGATTCTCGCCGAAATACAAGGATATCGCATTTTGCTCGATTTTAATTAATTTCCCAAGGCTATAGACTTGATAATTTTATGAAAAATGTGACCCAAATCAAATCGAACGATTCTCGCCGAAATACAAGGATATCGCATTTTTCTCGATTTTAATAAATTTCCCAAGGCTATAGACTTGATAATTTTGAGAAAAATGTGACCCAGATCAAATCGAACGATTCTCGCCGAAACACAAGGATATCGCATTTTGCTCGATTTTAATTAATTTCCCAAGGCTATCGACTTGATAATTTTGTGAAAAATGTGACCCAGACCAAATCGAACGATTCTCGCCGAAGTGCAAGGATATCGCATTTTGCTCGATTTTAAATAATTTCTCAAGGCTATAGACTTGATAATTTTATGAAAAATGTGACCCAAATCAAATCGAACGATTCTCGCCGAAATACAAGAATATCGCATTTTGCTCGATTTTAATAAATTTCCCAAGGCTATAGACTTGATAATTTTGAGAAAAATGTGACCCAGATCAAATCGAACGATTCTCGCCGAAATACAAGGATATTGCATTTTGCTCGATTTTAATTAATTTCCCAAGGCTATAGACTTGATAATTTTGAGAAAAATGCGATCCTGCTCAAATCCAACGATTCTGGCCGAAATACAACGATGTCGTTCTTTACTCGATTTTAATTAATTTCCCAAGGCTATAGACTTGATAATTTTGAGAAAAATGTGACCCAGATCAAATCGAACGATTCTCGCCGAAGTACTAGGATATCGCATTTTGCTCGATTTTAAATAATTTCTCAAGGCTATAGACTTGATAATTTTATGAAAAATGTGACCCAGATCAAATCGAACGATTCTCGCCGAAATACAAGGATATCGCATTTTTCTCAATTTAATAAATTTCCCAAGGCTCCCAGCTAGCACACAAGACCAAAATGACGTCTTATTGGGGGATTAACGTCTTTGTTCGCGTGGCTGACGTCTCAAACACGTCAGCCACGCGAACTAAGCGGGAGCGACATCAAAGGGACAATGAATCCGTCTTCGAAACGTCCTACGCAAGACGGTAAGCAGACGTGGGAGAATACCGCCCCCCCCCCCCTCCCTCCCCACCGGAGCTAAAAACGCAGGGCATGGCTCAAAGCGTCGGCGGGCGTCGGCGCAATGCACGGGGCGCCGAGATGTCGCCAGCTGCAATGGGGCCGGGAGGGAGGCGCCAGAATGTCCGGCTCCTTCTCGCCGGTCGCCGGGGGGATTAGGCGAGAGGGCGCAGGCTGGCGCAAACACGCGGAGACGCGACGCAAAGGCAGCGAAGCTCGTTTGCGTGGTTGGAGGTGGAGTCAGTGTAGTCAAGTTGTTGGCGGCCGGCTCATCCTTCGTTTCTGGCGAAAATTCCGTTACCGTGCTGCAACTGCTGCGTGTGTTTGTGTGGCGGCATTATGTTCTTTCTACTTTCCTCCTTACGTTAACCCTGGTTCAATCCCGGCGTTTCTGTGACTGGATCCCGTAACACCAATAACTACGTCTCGCCGAAAATAAATGTAAGTACCACATTTGAATGGCTTAGCATGATGCCTGTGAGATCACCCATGTGTTCCGCGGATAGGGCAAATCGGTCTGTGACAGATACAAGGAGGATTAATGCTATTTAAGCTCTAAGACAGTTGACGCATTAAACGCAAAGCAACGCAACTGTTGTTTTATTATTCAGATCACCGTGTATGAATGCATTCTGAAACTTTCTTAGGTCTATGTGCGTGTTCAGCCTGATTAGTGAGTAAGGAGTGCATTGGATTCGTTCCCACCATCCTGTAATTTGGTCGTTACGGGTAGCGAGTGCAGCGCCTGTACAACAATGTGGGATAGTAGTAATTTACTCGTGTCTTACACAGACGAATACATGCAAGTGATATCACGCGTTGTAGGGCAACCGTTGCTGCGCGTTCTTTCACTGTGGCATTGCAGTCGTGAGATTTCAGTTCAGGGCTGCGAAATTTACGTGCATGTGATGTGAAACTCGCGCACTGTTTGTTGCGGCATGTCAGCAGAACTGCCGCAGGCAATCATGACGTCTTATGGTGGTGGAATGACTTCTCGCAGCTCAGCATTCATATGAGCATGAGTGTCGTTGTGCTCGTTCTCGGTCACATTTAAACTTTGTCAGAGGCATGTGACTCGTTTGCGAGTGTTAGTTATTATTATTTCTCATTGTCCACGCTGTTGCGGTTTTCTGCATTTTGGGGTTCGTCGTTCTTGCAGACCGCAAATACCAAAACAATTACACGACCTGTTATCTGGTTCCGCAGTATTGTTACAGGGACGCTGTTGTGCACAGTAGATTTTTGGTATGCCATAAGCCCTCCAACTTAATGAGCAAAAAGACAATTCATTGTCTGTTTGCTCATTAAGTTGTTTTTAACAAATAAAGAACGAGCCCTTGACCCCTTCCCTTCCGTTATAAGCTGTCCAGTGTTTCACGGGGTACGGACTGGGGAGTGAAGACTTGAACCAGGTTGCTGGGCTGATAGCGCAGGACAGAGATGATAAGGGGACGAGCAACGAACTAAATTAATACGTCGGGCTATGGGTGAGCGGCGTGTTACGACGACCTATACATGAACGTTTGGGCGTATTTTGTTTATTTTATTATATATTACGGGCGCCGCCAGCTTGTCCGGTGCCGGGATCTAGCGGTGCAGGCCTATACCTATATCGTCAAATCAAAGCTACGGTGCCATTCAACAGTTTTCTGCGGGACGTTTGACATTTTCCTCCTACTCCGCGGCATACCCGCTATCCCAAATGAGCCATATTTCGTTGCATTGTGCTAACCTCACTATTACCTCATGGAAGGCCGTTTGTGCAGGCGAAATCGAAGCCACAGCGAAAATTTGTTGATGCTAGGCACAGCTGTGGTGCGCAGTCACTGTGCCCGTCGACCGCGCGACCTTGAAGGTCCCATTTACTAAAGGAGCCCTGCAACATTTGTAATCTCGATGGCAAACGATGCCTAACAGTCGTGGAGGTTATTGTGAACGTGTGAGCCAAATATTATTGAGCTGCGTGCATCAGGGAATTGTTTTATTTGGTTTCAAACACAGCTGTAATTCACATTGCTCTTCGTTCCAACAAATGTCACTAGGCCGTGGACTACTTTGCTCGAGGCAGATATATCACTGGCTGAACTTACGGTCACCGAAAGGTAGTCTGGAATTATATGTTTGTTCATTTTGCATTAAAGAAATAAAGGCAATCTGAGTGCCTGTCTTTAAAAAGACCGAGGTGAGCGAAGAGACCTAATCGTTGGCGCCAGTGACGTTACTTGTTGAAAGAAGAGCAGGCAAGTCGTGGGTCGGTGCTGCTAGTGACGTCACTTGTTGAAAATTAGCAGGCGATTACATGATGTATTTAAAATGAAACTGCCAATCCACTGCTGCTTGCAGCACAATAATATTTGGCTCACACGTTCACAGAAGCCTCAACGACTGATTGGCACCGTTTGCTCAGTGTGTTCAAAAAGTGTTGCAGGGACCCTTTCATACCGAGTGCGCAGTTAGCACGTAAGCACGCCTCGAAGAATATTCCCACCGTCTAAGTGTGAAGCATGTGTGTCACTCGATTTCTACATGCTGCGTATGGGAATGCGTCCAAGATAAACTACGAATCAGTAATGTGCAGTTTAACGTTCACGAGTCACATACTATTCGGCGGTGGTAGCATCAGCAGATGCATCAAGCTTCCTGCGGAGACGGCCCGAACACCACTGTATAAATGAGAGAGACATAGACACAGCGCCTTTGCCGCAGGCCGGCTGTTGTATCCTGACTTCTTTCTTTTCTTCCTTTTCGTCGCTGGGCATCTAGCACGAGCGTCCAAGCTTTGGCGGAGCTCGCTGAGCTTCGTATATATGTATGTACATAGGTATAGGTACTACATACAATCCTGGGAGTGTTAGATTGTATGTGCACATATACCCGATAGAAGGGACGGGGGGGACGACCGCCTTCTTAGCTCAGCGGTAGAGCATCGGACGCCTTATCCGAAGGTCGTGGGTTCGGTTCCCACAGAAGGCAGGTTTGTCTTTTCGTCCACTAAAATTCCTTTATACTTACTCCACAAGATCATACTACAATTAAGAACCCCAATAACTTCTCCTCTGCTTCCTAGGCTTCATAGTTCGTTGCTTCGTTATATATATATATATATATATATATATATATATATATATATATATATAATTCGGGGAAGAAGTTCTGTGGGTCCGGTTCAAAAGTAGTTTAGAAACAAATTGCGCACTTGCGAAAATCGCACGTTTATTATTCAACGTTTCGGCCGTGGCACGGCCTTCGTCAGAATGAAAGACGAAGGCCGTGCCACGGCCGAAACGTTGAATAATAAACGTGCGATTTTCGCAAGTGCGCAATTTGTTTCTAAACTACTATGTATATATATATATATATATATATATATATATATATATATATATATATATAGGCACTCGAGGAAAATTCATTTTGGTTGTTTATCTATTGCAAGTTGCAGGATATTATGAACACTTCCTGTAAAGGGCGCAGTCTATGACAGAGATGCATTTCAAATTTCGTTCCTCAAAGCACAGTTGTAGAACAGCTTTATAGAAAATAACGGCCCCATTTTTTTTTCCTTTGCAGGAATACATGCGGTTTAATTGGCGGTTGTACGCATAACCTGATAGGGCACCAACTGCGTTCTACCACGGCCCCACCGCGGTTCTACATTGAAAGCATTTCCGCGACGGCAGTTTCAGCGTGTCATATGATGCCAGTAGCATCGTATTCACCAGGTGCACTAAGCCTGGACACTACAACTAGTTTTTGATGAGTGTGAACGTGAACTGGTTGCGCGTTTGGTGGAGGTTGCATTCTCAAAGGAGTTGGCTGTTCGAAGTGTTTTGTTTAATGACTAGGTATAAGGTAACAGTGTTTTTTCTAAATGTGAAACAGGGCGAAATTCGGAGACTCTCAGCTTAATCCTGCACATGTAGACCTGATGGTTATTTGAAGTCCCTTTTAGGAATAGCTTCATGTGCTGGGTGCCAAAATCTTCTTTTTCTTTTTTGGCTTCCAACTGATGCTTGCCAGTGTGATCGCCGTTCATGTCAGATTTGCATAGATGTGCGTAATACAGTGCTTTGTAGAGAGCCACATCTGTATTTTGTATATGTAATTGAGAATATTGCTTCCTTTTTTCTTGTTTTTCGTCGCCTCAACACTGTCTCCACTGTTGCGACTGGCCTGCTGAATTAGCCGGCCAGCGGGTAGCGTGTGGCGGAGCGGCGGAGACGACTTGCAGGCACTTGGGATTCGGGAGCCGAGAACCGAGGCAGAGGTTGAGGAAAACTGAAAAGACGTTTATTTACATATTTACAAGTGCGTTCTCTTCAGAGAGTTCTCTCTCTGTCTATCTCGCGCTATCTCTCTGGGTCCCGCGCTTTTTGTTGCCCGGACTTCTCCACCATTGGCTCCTAGGCGGGGGAGGAGGGAGAGGATGGGAGGTCTCCATACTTGGCCCGCCCATGGCCGTAATTACCAAAAGTCCGGGAAACGACGCCGGAGACGATCACATCACACGGCCACGTGCACGTGCGGAGACACACACCGGCAAACAGTTTGTCTGGCCCGACGCCGATAAGGTGGGCCCTCGCTGGACGAATCACTTCCAGATGTGCCGGACGAGGTCGACTCTTCGGCTCGGGACCAGACGTTCTTCTCGGCTGGCCTTCCTTCTGTGCTAACTAAAAGCGTTCGCACACACGAAGCACACCCGCACGTGCGGCACAGAAACTCATGTCCCCTGGCGGCGCCACACCGTCGCAGGCACACCTGCAGCAGCTTTGTAACAGCTTCCCCGGCGGCGGGCTGAGACCTCGACGTACAAGGGTCAACACCCTTGTGGGGAGAGGTCCTTGAAGAAGACGCTGATGCGCTGATTCCCAGCAGCTCTGCTCGGCCATCTCCGGTACCAGGCATCTCGTCCAAGGAGTGGCCTCTGCTCTGCATATCAATTTCTCCGGAACACAGCGTCAAACCAACTATGCCAGAACCACAACCGCAAAGCAGGCAAGCGCCCGGACCCCTCTCCTGAGACCCACCAGGCTTTTCTCCAACACAAAATCATTTTCCGCCACACTCATTACAGCAGCAGCACTTCCAACAACCTGAAATAGGCTCCGTTGACTCCCAAACACAAGTTGTGATGCCACACAACAATAACAAAAAAGGACAATGGTAAACCTAAGCTACACCCACAAAAACAAAGGCAATGTACAAAAGCAAGAGTACCCGACGCCATCGAGTTCCCAAGAAGCAGCGACGTAAGCCGTCAGCATTGCCATTCAATTTGCCCTTTTTTTGAGAAATTCTAAACAGTACAGCAACAGTAGCAAGCTCCAGCGCAGTAGTCGGCCGTTCTTAAATGACATTGCAACCACCCGAGAGGACAATGGTCCGCTTAAATTAAGAATTCCGAACCCGCGAGCTACCATGCAAACTTTTCGTGCTGCCTTTTACCACACTGACGCATTCCTTCTGTGAAACGCTGTACGCTTCCTACAATATCGTCAGTTTACGTCTAGCACCTGAATCGCGTCTCACATGAATTTGAGGCCCTTATTCAAGATTCTGTTCCGACAAAACGAATCATCATCTTCCCGTGCTTAGACAAAAAACTGTCGTGCTGCCTTAGAGCTACGGCTGAGTACACAAATGCGCTCTAGATAAACAATACAAACATATACAGCAAAACAGCCTATACACTTCACATTTGACATCCGCCGTCACACTTATTTGCTAAACAAGCTCGTACTCCGCGGATGCAAACTCGCTCTAGCCGTTTCGGTAGCCGTTGCAGTCACAAGCCCTGTAGTTCACACCTGTTACTTCCGCAGTACAACTATCCTCGATAACGTCCACACAGGACATCTGCGAAGCAACAAACAAATAACTCCCGCGTGCATTACGCGCTAAACTCACTAAGAATGCTTCACCTACAGCTCACATATGCACATAGGCTAACTTGTAACTTGCGCTATTTACAAACTCATAGGATACACCCTGACATGACAATTCTTTGCATTGCATCTCACTGACACGCAAGTCAAATATTGAAGACTATCAAAACTCTTGCGGTCATACGAGTAGCCCTTCAAACGTAGCCTTTTCTTTACTTCCAGGATTACATCGCGAACATTTGAGACGATCTCACACGTGTCTCTAAGCTCCCAACAAACAACACACTTTCCACTGCTTCTTCACAATGGCTAACAACTCAACAAACAACAATATTCGCGAAACAAATCGAACGTCTAGAAGAAAGCTACACAACAAAACCCACAGCAAGTTACATAACGACCACTAAACGCGGAGGTCACGAGACACCGTTCCAAAAACAGAAATCAAAACAAAAGTGTCCCAAGTTTCTCCATTGGCGTCATTTGACCACCTGAGAGGAGGCACTGGCCTGTCTTGCCCCTTTTTAGCCGTACTCGCGGGGGACGCGCTCTGAGCGTTTTTCTCAAACAGGAAGCCCGAAGGATGACACATGTGTTCGCCTCCCCGCGGAGCGCCACAACCGTCGCCAGCGTCCTCCCTCCGTGGCATTGTTCGACGGCTTCGCGGAGGGGCCTTACCCTGAACTCGCGCGACAATTTACCGTGAAGAAAGCGACGGTAGGATAACGGCACGTGTCCACGGCTGCTGACATGCCCCTCTGACCGTGTTCGATCATAGTGCGCCTTTCTTTCCCTTTTCGCTCGTCGGCTCGCACGCGTCTTAGCCCAATTCTCCACGCGCGAAAAGCGCACCTTGCTCGCACTCTTGCTTCCTCGCTTGAAGTCTGATGTCAACCGCCCCGCGCTCCCGGCGGCATTCCTTTCTCTATGACGCTTTTTACGTCTACTCCTCCTTTTGCTGCTCCTTTTTGAGCCTTTAACTCGCATTTCCTCTGCCTGAGAAATCTCACTGTTCTCGCTAGCCGATCGACTCACGCAGTCCAAGTTATTTACTGGCAGCTGATCTTTTCTATTGCCTTCCTGACTAGCGGACAGCCTAGCACACTTAGGAACAATGCAGTTGGGTGAATCTGAGCTCCGCAGCTCACATATCTGAGCGCTATCCGCACCTGCATCGCACTCCCTACAACGTGCTTCAGCGCACTCTCCTAAGCATGCACTGGCTTTGTCGTCTAGCGAGCCGACATAATCTCGAACTTCGCAGGCAAGATCCACTTTCGCGACGCACTCCCTGTGTATACGCGCCAAATCGTCTGGGGCCTGCCTAGACGCTTCCCTCTCATCCGATTGGCACAATACCTCGTCGCGTTCACTTTGGCCATGAACGGCCTCAACTACCACTTCGGCATCAATAGCAGTTACTTTCATTTCTCTCGTGAGCGTACTGCTACCATCGCCCGCATCGGCACGAGCTTCCGCGACACTCCCTAGTGATGAATGCGCCAGATCGACCTATGTCCTCTCCGGAGCGGTAGGGTTGCATAAGGTCCTCAACTTTGAACGGAATTCGTTCTGCTCCGATAGATGCTTTGCTACCTCTCCATTCCGAGCCTTGAGCAGCTCGAGTTCAAGACGCTCCATTTCAAACTCCATCTCCAAACGCCTACTCGCGAAAGCCCTGAGTGTTTCAATTCTTTCTTTCGCAATGCGTCTCTCATTTTCTTCCTCAATCAGCTCCAGACACTCTGAGAGCTCGTCATCGTCTGCCCCAAGGTTCTCGATAGCCTCGATGATCTTTGGCTTTCTAATTAGCTCCCGAACCTCCAAACCCATCCTTTTTGCTAACTCTAGCAAAAGCGGTCTTTTGAGTGCCTTTAAGTTCATGGTTGCTGCAAGTGCTGCTAATTCTTCACTAACACAAAAATACTACTACGTTCCCGTCCTCCAATTAACGTGGAACAGTAGCTACCGAAATTACCATCTTTGCTAACACAAATCAAAACAAAGCCTGGTAAAATCTCAGTGAAGAAAAGCCAAGCACTCACCACCCTACAGCCATGATCCCGGCGGAGTCGATTCCGACGCTTGCACCATCGGTTGCGGACCGCAAGGATCTCCCATGCCGACGTCGGACCTCCGGGTAACGAATCTCACCGCTGTCATCCAGTTGTTGCGACTGGCCTGCTGAATTAGCCGGCCAGCGGGTAGCGTGTGGCGGAGCGGCGGAGACGACTTGCAGGCACTTGGGATTCGGGAGCCGAGAACCGAGGCAGAGGTTGAGGAAAACTGAAAAGACGTTTATTTACATATTTACAAGTGCGTTCTCTTCAGAGAGTTCTCTCTCTGTCTATCTCGCGCTATCTCTCTGGGTCCCGCGCTTTTTGTTGCCCGGACTTCTCCACCATTGGCTCCTAGGCGGGGGAGGAGGGAGAGGATGGGAGGTCTCCATACTTGGCCCGCCCATGGCCGTAATTACCAAAAGTCCGGGAAACGACGCCGGAGACGATCACATCACACGGCCACGTGCACGTGCGGAGACACACACCGGCAAACAGTTTGTCTGGCCCGACGCCGATAAGGTGGGCCCTCGCTGGACGAATCACTTCCAGATGTGCCGGACGAGGTCGACTCTTCGGCTCGGGACCAGACGTTCTTCTCGGCTGGCCTTCCTTCTGTGCTAACTAAAAGCGTTCGCACACACGAAGCACACCCGCACGTGCGGCACAGAAACTCATGTCCCCTGGCGGCGCCACACCGTCGCAGGCACACCTGCAGCAGCTTTGTAACACCACTGTATTCGACTCCGAGCACGTATGTTGCTTCATTATGAAACGGAGGTTGCTTCGGTGTGAGAGATTGTGCACTGCATTGCGACGTTGTTCATTATACCGATTTTGTTAATATTTCATGCGCTAATTTCTTTGAAGGTCACTTTGGTCAATATTCATCGACACTTGATTGATGTTTCTGGCTGTCTTTTAAAGTATGCCTCATTACATCAGCTGATGTCCTAGACAAATTTTCACTTTCATGTCTGAGTCATATTTGAGTTCTTTTGTTTATATTCCTTGATTTTATGCGGTGAAGACACTGCATAACGTGATTGAAAGCGGCTATCACACAGTCATCCATTGTTCTGTCTCCGCTCATATAACCGGATGCGCTGCTCTCATTGTGAAAAGCGCATAGTCGTTTGGCTGTTGATTATTGTGTGACTACTAGTGTGCTCTTTCTGTAAGCCTCTAGCCGTTAATGAGTTCCAAATATATTTCAAGTATTTCTTCTGCAGTTCCTTTTGAATATTTGTGGTTTTGTTTTTCTCGCATTTATCATTTTCTTATTTTTTTAACTTGCAGTTAGTTTCTCAATAAAATGTTGATGTAGCAGTGTTTCGACTTCGTGATCATTGGCACAGAGGCCTCCTTGTTAGGCCGTTTGCCATGAAACTGTCTATCCTTCACTGTAGAAAGATATGTCATTACTATTTTTGGTAGGTTTGCTTCATACTCTACAAATTACATGCTAGGTTGATTTTTGTATTCATGACAACCAATTTTGACTTGTATGCTAAGACTGATGAAGCCTTTGTTGAGAACTGTGCACCTGCCTTACTGCACTATTTTTGCCCTGTTGCACTCAGTGCTGATGCCTTTAACCACGAGAAAAAAAAGTTCCAGGCAAGTGCGATGCGAGGACTTCTTCCTATGACGTAACTACGATAGTATTCGGCTGGCACTACCTCCCACTCTGCAGCACCGAAAAGATTATGGTGCACCTGGTAACATAGCAGGTCGCAGCTACTACCACAAAGGCAGGGACGGCGTCCGCGGATAGGGGTGCCCCCCAAAATTATGATCCCGTTGACACCTTCAGAACCACAGAGTTAATGCCTTAGGGGTGCAAAAAATGTCTTGTGGTTATTTGTACCCCTCAGGCGTTAGCTTACACTCTGAGGGTGGTAACCAGATCACAATTTTGGTGGGCGCGCCCCGTTCCCGAACACGATTCCTGCTTCTTTTTCAGATTACGGCTAACGTTTCAGGAACAGCTTTTTGATGGCGTCTTTGGTAAGTCTTTAAACGGGTTCAGAAATCCCGGTAAATGGGATTATTGGAGGCTCCCCCAAGCCGTCGAAAAGACCTGCTTTTGATGACGTCTTTGGTAAGTCTTTAAACGGATTCAGAAATCCCTGTAAATGGGATTATTGGAGGCTCCCCCAAGCCGTCGAAAAGACCAGCTTTTTGATGACGTTTCAAAGACGTTCAGGAAACGTCTCGTATATGTGCAACAAGACGGACATTAGACGAGATATACGACGTCTTCTAGACCAAAACTTCTTACGCGTGCCGTCTCTGAGACGTCGTTAACGTCTCGGATATCCGTCTCGAAGACGTCTTAAATCCTTTGTGTGCTAGCTGGGCTATCGACTTGATAATTTTGTGAAAAATGTGACCCAGATCAAATCGAACGATTGTCGCCGAAATACAAGGATATCGCATTTTTCTCGATTTTAATAAATTTCCCAAGGCTATAGACTTGATAATTTTGAGAAAAATGTGACCCAGATCACATCGAACGATTCTCGCCGAAATACAAGGATATTGCATTTTGCTCGATTTTAATTAATTTCCCAAGGCTATAGACTTGATAATTTTGAGAAAAATGTGACCCAAATCAAATCGAACGATTCTCGCCGAAATACAACGATGTCGTTCTTTACTCGATTTTAATTAATTTCCCAAGGCTATAGACTTGATAATTTTAGAAAAATGTGACCCAGATCAAATCGAACGATTCTCGCCGAAATACAAGGATATCGCATTTTGCTCGATTTTAATTAATTTCCCAAGGCTATAGACTTGATAATTTTGAGAAAAATGTGGACCCAGATCAAATCGAACGATTCTCGCCGAAATACAAGGATATCGCATTTTGCTCGATTTTAATTAATTTCCCAAGGCTATAGACTTGATAATTTTGAGAAAAATGCGATCCCAGATCAAATCGAACGATTCTCGCCGAAATACAAGGATATCGCATTTACTCGATTTTAATAATTTCCCAAGGCTATAGACTTGATAATTTTGAGAAAAATGTGACCCAGATCAAATCGAACGATTCTCGCCGAAATACAAGGATAGTCGCATTTTGCTCGATTTTAATTAATTTCCCAAGGCTATAGACTTGATAATTTTGAGAAAAATGTGACCCAGATCAAATCGAACGATTCTCGCCGAATACAAGGATATCGCATTTTGCTCGATTTTAATAATTTCCCAAGGCTATAGACTTGATAATTTTGAGAAAAATGTGACCCAGATCAAATCGAACGATTCTCGCCGAAATACAAGGATATCGCATTTTGCTCGATTTTAATTAATTTCCCAAGGCTATAGACTTGATAATTTTGAGAAAAATGTGACCCAGATCAAATCGAACGATTCTCGCCGAAATACAAGGATATCGCATTTTGCTCGATTTTAATTAATTTCCCAAGGCTATAGACTTGATAATTTTGAGAAAAATGTGACCCAGATCAAATCGAACGATTCTCGCCGAAATACAAGGATATCGCATTTTACTCGATTTTAATTAATTTCCCAAGGCTATAGACTTGATAATTTTGAGAAAAATGTGACCCAGATCAAATCGAACGATTCTCGCCGAAATACAAGGATATCGCATTTTGCTCGATTTTAATAATTTCCCAAGGCTATAGACTTGATAATTTTGAGAAAAATGTGACCCAGATCAAATCGAACGATTCTCGCCGAAATACAAGGATATCGCATTTTGCTCGATTTTAATAATTTCCCAAGGCTATAGACTTGATAATTTTGAGAAAAATGTGACCCAGATCAAATCGAACGATTCTCGCCGAAATACAAGGATATCGCATTTTGCTCGATTTTAATAATTTCCCAAGGCTATAGACTTGATAATTTTGAGAAAAATGTGACCCAGATCAAATCGAACGATTCTCGCCGAAATACAAGGATATCGCATTTTGCTCGATTTTAATTAATTTCCCAAGGCTATAGACTTGATAATTTTGAGAAAAATGTGACCCAGATCAAATCGAACGATTCTCGCCGAAATACAAGGATATCGCATTTTGCTCGATTTTAATAATTTCCCAAGGCTATAGACTTGATAATTTTGAGAAAAATGTGACCCAGATCAAATCGAACGATTCTCGCCGAAATACAAGGATATCGCATTTTGCTCGATTTTAATAATTTCCCAAGGCTATAGACTTGATAATTTTGAGAAAAATGTGACCCAGATCAAATCGAACGATTCTCGCCGAAATACAAGGATATCGCATTTTGCTCGATTTTAATAATTTCCCAAGGCTATAGACTTGATAATTTTGAGAAAAATGTGACCCAGATCAAATCGAACGATTCTCGCCGAAATACAAGGATATCGCATTTTACTCGATTTTAATTAATTTCCCAAGGCTATAGACTTGATAATTTTGAGAAAAATGTGACCCAGATCAAATCGAACGATTCTCGCCGAAATACAAGGATATCGCATTTTGCTCGATTTTAAATAATTTCCCAAGGCTATAGACTTGATAATTTTGAGAAAAATGTGACCCAGATCAAATCGAACGATTCTCGCCGAAATACAAGGATATCGCATTTTGCTCGATTTTAATTAATTTCCCAAGGCTATAGACTTGATAATTTTGAGAAAAATGTGACCCAGATCAAATCGAACGATTCTCGCCGAAATACAACGATGTCGTACTTTACTCGATTTTAATTAATTTCCCAAGGCTATAGACTTGATAATTTTGAGAAAAATGTGACCCAGATCAAATCGAACGATTCTCGCCGAAATACAAGGATATCGCATTTTGCTCGATTTTAATTAATTTCCCAAGGCTATAGACTTGATAATTTTGAGAAAAATGTGACCCAGATCAAATCGAACGATTCTCGCCGAAATACAAGGATATCGCATTTTGCTCGATTTTAATTAATTTCCAAAGGCTATAGACTTGATAATTTTGAGAAAATGTGACCCAGATCAAATCGAACGATTCTCGCCGAAATACAAGGATATCGCATTTGCTCGATTTTAATTAATTTCCCAAGGCTATAGACTTGATAATTTTGAGAAAAATGTGACCCAAATCAAATCGAACGATTCTCGCCGAAATACAAGGATATCGCATTTTGCTCGATTTTAATTAATTTGCCAAGGCTATAGACTTGATAATTTTATGAAAAATGTGACCCAGATCAAATCGAACGATTCTCGCCGAAATACAAGGATATCGCATTTTTCTCGATTTTAATAATTTCCCAAGGCTATAGACTTGATAATTTTGAGAAAAATGTGACCCAGATCAAATCGAACGATTCTCGCCGAAATACAAGGATATCGCATTTTGCTCGATTTTAATTAATTTCCAAGGCTATAGACTTGATAATTTTATGAAAAATGTGACCCAGATCAAATCGAACGATTCTCGCCGAAGTACAAGGATATCGCATTTTGCTCGATTTTAATAATTTCCCAAGGCTATAGACTTGATAATTTTGAGAAAAATGTGACCCAGATCAAATCGAACGATTCTCGCCGAATACAAGGATATCGCATTTTGCTCGATTTTAATTAATTTCCCAAGGCTGTAGACTTGATAATTTTAGAAAAATGTGACCC